>JAJGRW010000047.1:2406720-2537664 GCA_025461045.1 Carex parvula | reverse complement strand
TAGGCTTACGCGTCCTATTATGGACGTGATTGTAAGCGCAAGCGGTCCTTTCACGAACGTGATTGTAGGCGGAAGCGGTCCAATCACCGCCAAGACCTAGCGGCATATGAATTCACATCTAGTGAGGTAAACGAAATAAGTTAACGAAATCTTAAAAGTAAATGAAAGTAGTAAGTAATGATAGGATATGCATTGTACTAGAAGAAGTATACGCATTTTAATTTTGTATGTTTATATTTGTGAGAATAAGTAAAAGTTTTATAAGCTCTGAGCTGGAACTAAATTCCGCACTGAGAGAAGGTTCGATCTCTCGTCCGTTCTACTTTTATGTGGTTTCAGGTAACGAAGAGGAAGGATTCGAGCAAGAACAAGAGTGAGACTAAGTGGGAAGGTTTATGATTGATAAATTGCCACATGTTGTTTAGTTTTATTTCCATGATTTAATAATTGATATATGAGCAGGCATGGCAGTGTTTGTGTTACTAGCCATGTTTGCCGTGATTGTTTGTTAAACTCTTTTGATTATGAAATAAATGTGGTTTTATTTAAATTGTTATTGATAATGTATGTGATGTGAATACGTCTTACGTAGAAATACGTGGCGGGTTGTCTTGGGGTGTGATACTGGAACAAAGGCTTCAGTTTTCTAATTTTCGAAGTCCAAACAGTCGATCCAAACCATTCAACATTCAATTTATATTAAAATGTGCTTGGAGACCAAATTTTATATTTTTTGGAATTTTTTACTATTTATTAAGTCAGTTTTAAAATCGCTGTTTTCAGTGATTCAGAAATTTTAAATTGTTTATTAAAATCTGCGATTTTAAAACTGGCTTAACAAATAGTAAAAAAATTTCAAAAAATGTAAAATTTGGTCTCCAAGCACATTTTAATATAAAGATTCCATCTAACAGTTAGGATCGATCATTTGCATTTTGAAAATTGAAATACTAATTGGTTGCACCTAGAGAAGGAAATACGTGACACGCCATGACGTGACGTGATCAAATTTTTTTTTCACGTAACGTGACATGATCAAAATAGTGGTAGACAGTCACGTCATGCGAATTGTCACGTCACGTGTATTCACGCTGTGACTACAAGTGGCGTGACCACACGTGACGTGATATGACGTGACGTAAATTGATCACGTGAAACTTTTTATTTATATTTTAATTCAAATTGTTGAAATTTAGAAAAAAGATATTAAAAAATATGAAAATTATAAAAATTGTAAAATAAGTAAATAATGTTGCAATTTTTTTTTAGGAAGGCGGTTGGGTACCTGACATTACTTTAAAAATTCAAATTACAAATATTCATTGGACTAAACTAGAGAAGAAAAAAAAACCAATACTACATGAGTATCTGTATCACAGAACCTACACCATAAGAAAAACATGGATACTCTATGCGTACAAAAAAAAACTGAAAATTAACTAGAAAAAGCCGGATACTCTATGTATCATACCGTGACGTGACATGACGTGTAATTTTCGCTCGAATTCGGTCACGCGACACGCGAGTCACGTCACGTAATCGACTCACGTGACGTGACTGATCACGGCATGACAAATTTGCTTCTCTAGTTGCACCACGGCTCCGGAACAAACGTTTTGATATTAGCCAACCTCTATGTGTGTGTGTGTGTGTGTGTGTATATATATATATATATAGAGAGAGAGAGAGCGAGAGAGAGCGAGTTGGCTAAGATCAAAGTGATAGTTTTTGAGCCTTGGTGCTACCAATTTATTTTTGCGGTTTCAAATTCAAATAGTCGATCTGAAGTGCTCAACATGCATGTTATCCATATTAAAATGTGCTTGGAGATCAAGTTTTATATTTTTGGAAAATATTTTATTATTTTTAAGGATTTTTTAAAATTATTGTTTTAAATAATAAAAATAAATTTTTTGAAAAAAAGTGAATTTTAAAAATACATAAAAAATAGTTAAAAATTTCTAGACAATGTAAAATTTGGTCCCCAAGCACATTTTAATATGGAATATGTTGAGCACTTCAGATCGACTATTTGAAATTCGAAAACCACAAAAACAAATTGGTAGTACCAAGACTCGAAAACTACCATTTTGATCTTAGCCTACCAGTTTCAATACAAAAAGTTTTTACAAAAATAGTGGCTCTGAGACAGAACCACTGGCTAAAGCCCTAATCATCAACAATCTAAGGTGTTTGGATGACTATATTAGTAACCTCAGTCCATCCAGAACAGCTAATCAGCTAATAGAATTCTGCTAGGAATTAGTACAAAAGATGATAACAAAATACAAACTTCCCTTGCATATCAGTAATGGATGTTTTCAAGATAATAAATGAGATGAAAGGGGTTAATCAAGTAGTCTATATATAGGTTTTAAACATACTAGAGGGAGGAAAGAACACTGAATTTATATTTAATCAGGTACCTGGCCTGGTAGAATGAGATCCTGATTGTTTATTTTAATCTGGCACAAATTTGCACTGGACCTCAAGCAAACAAAATTATTCTGAAATAATTTATGCATATAAGAATAAATAAACATAGTTTATTTAATAAGATCATCATATAGAAATTTAGCATCTTTTAATCTCGGTTTGTCATCTACCACATTTTTAATATATCAAGAAATCTTTTTAAAATATGTTATATTTGCATAGATATTGAAATCTAGTATTACTAAATATATATGAACTAGGAGAATGACCAAATATTCCGTTTGCAAATTAAGTATATTTATTTGCCAACTCAACAGCAGATTAAATAGCATATCAACTAGGAGTATGACTAAATATTCCAGTAGTTGGGACAGCAGATTACATGTGCTTGTATATTGATTTTCCAACTCAACAACCGATTAATGAAATAGCAATTCAACTAGGAGTATGGCTGAATAAAATATTCCAGTAGTTGGGACATTACTACCATAACTTGAGGATACTGAAAGTTAGCAAAATTTTAAAATAAAATAAAAAACAAATGCTGAAGACAAACTAGAAGCGATGTGTTAAACTTAAACTAAACATTAGGTAAAATTGAATTTTGATTTATGTTGTAAACACTTGGTTCATGGAAACATTTTTCAATTCCTCCGATTTTCAAAACCTCTCCATGCTAGGCCTAGGCCCACTTAGCCGAGATTTTTATTAATATCCAAAGTTTAATAGAAATTAATATTTATGTCCAGAATTCTGGATTTTCGCCAAAAATGCCCAAGCCGGCCATTCTATGGCCGGTTTACTCTCCCCGTAAGCCGGCCATAAAATGGCCGGCTTACTCAATTTTTTTTGTTTTTAGAGACACTATGAAGAGCAAGATAATGAAATCTAACACTGAAAATTTGAATTTTTTTGTTTAAATTATTTGATAGATTACTTCTTTTGATATATAATTAGCATATTTATACTAAAATACTCTAAATTACTTAAAATTATGTTGAATTACACTATATTAAGTTAAATTACACTAAATTGCATTACATTACGCTAAAATACGGTAAAGTACGCTAAATTACATATGAATAGGGACAATATCTTCACTGAAAAGGCGAAAAATGACGACGAAACTTCAAACGGTCATATGTTGTTGCGGTATTGACTGCTGCTACCGTTTGCTGCTTGGTTTGCTTGTTGAGTGTTGATTGCAAAGCATCAATCTTTGCGCTTAGCATGGTTATTTCGTCAACTTTGTGTACGCCAGGTGTTGGAGTTGGCTTATTGCGCTTAGGGATCCCGTAGTGTTGGTTGATCGCAATCTCTTCAATTATGTTGTAAGTCTCATCAGGTTTCTTGTTCATGATTGCTTCTCCTGCGGATGCATCAATAGACAACCTATCGGTAGGATTTAGACCATTATAAAAAGTTTGAACAATCAGTCATCTTTCTAGACCATGATGTGGACAACACCTTAACATATCTTTGTATCTATCCCATGCTTCACACAGTGATTCACCCTCTTTTTGTTCAAAATTAGTAATTGCATTTCTGAATTTCGAAGTTTTGGAAGGTGGAAATATTTTGCAATGAACACATTAAACAATTGGTCCCAAGTTTGAATGGAGTCGGCCGGTAGGGAAAACAATCATGCTCTTGCTTTATTTTTTAACGAGAATTGAAATAGCCTTAGCCTGATTGCTTCATCGGTAACTCCATTGATCTTTATTGTCTCGCATATTCCAAGGAAAATTAACAAGTGAAGATGTGGGTCCTCGCTTGGAAATTCTCCAAATTGTTGTTGCGAAACCATATTTATAAGAGCAGGTTTGATCTCAAAATTACGGTTCGTAACTGTCGGTGGGTTTATGCTTGAGTTAGGATCATTCGCGCGCGGTACGCAATAGTCTCGTAGAAGTCTGGGTCTTGCTGCATTCTAAACTCCATTATCACCATTACCTTCTTGTCCGTTTTCATTGTTGAATGGTGGATTGTTGTGAATCGGTTCGTTTGGTTGGTTATCCATGTTGATCGAATCTGAGTCTCCTTCGCTTTCAGAATAACTTGAGAAAGGACTATGGTTGGTCCTTATCGGTGATGGGAAAGCGAATTGTCCTCTCCTACTTGCAATCCTTAGAGATCTCCGTAAAGATGATTCGGCCAACGTGCAGTATCCTAAGAAACAAGAGAAAAGAAAATCTGAAAATTAAACTAAAAACTGAAAAAGAATATAAAAGTAAAAAGAAAACAAAAGTGAAAATAAAAGTGAAAAGAAGAAAATTAAAAGTCTAGGCGTCTCTAATTAATTGGATTCAATGGTCAAAGCAAGGGCGTCTCGCAAGCCCTTGCACAATAAACCATTATTCCCCGGCAATGGCACCAAAAAGCTTGATCACCCAAAAGTGAGCGATGTTATCTTTTAAAATTTATAAACTCAGAAATGCTATCGGTTCGGATCGCAAGCGCGTAATCCTATCGAGTAGTATAGTAGAGGTCAATCCACAGGGAATATTGGTTTAGAGTCTTGAGCGATCAAATCACAACTTTTCAAAAGGCTAGACAAAATCTGAAAATTTGAGAGTTGAAGTTGTGATCAATGTAAATTTGGCAACAATTAAAAGTAATTAAAATAAAGATAGAGATGAAAATTCCTAGGGTTTCGGCACACCATTGCTACTCAATCCTCTTTGATATTCTACTTCTGTCGGGTCTGATTTCCTGTTGTTGTATATGGAAGACACTACATAGGACACTGCGAGTTACTTATGCAAATGATGGGACTTCCATCGAGATACTACACAGGACACTGCGAGTTACTTACGCAAATGACAGATCTCTAAAATACACAAGTTACTACATAGGACACTGCGAGTTATTTACGCAAATGACAGAACTTGGTTCGCGTTTTGTTGTTCCAATTTATGATTTCCCCACTAAGGTTTTCTTCACATAAATCTAATGGCTCCCAACGAGGCTAACTCGTCCATCATAGTTTATCTTACCATTAAAGCACTATCACTACCCTAACGGATTAAACTAGATCATCGAAATCAGGTGAAGGGAGAGTAAATCATAAAAGCATTTCAATCAACAACAAGAAATTATAATCAACAGAAAATATATATATCAAAGCATCATGAGTAACAAGGTTTACTGTCTAGCCCTAAAAAAAGAATTTAGCCGCCGAACGGTATGGTTACAACACTCCTCTCTTTCTCACTTAATCAAATTTAACCAAAATTACAAAGATCTCTTCTTCTTCTGTCCAGAGTGCTTATATAGGAGTGAAGGGACGTCTGAAGATGAGTGGAGGCCAAGAAATCTGATCTGGATACAGCTGGAGCAGTTATTCCCCAAAGGGCGCCTTGGTTACGGATTGTACTGGCTGGTCCGTATCCAAACCATGTCGCTGAGGGGTTTAATGCCTATCGCGCTATCTCCTGGTCCGTATCAGTCAGTACGGGCTGTAACAGAGACTTAGTCCATGAGCGTCGCTTATCCGATTGACCTGATTCTTGCTCCATTTGATGTGAAATGGTCCCAAAACATATTTTCTGTGATAAAACATAAAGAAGGGTGACAGTAGCCTTTTTCTCTAATTAATTAAACATAAGTGTGAGATAATATACAAAACCTAAGCCAAAACCCTACGTAATTCATCATCATTTTGACTCTAATCACCGGTCCTATCATGGACGTGATTGTAGGGGCAAGCGGTCCTTTCACGGACGTGATTGTAGGCGGAAGCAGTCCTATCACCGCCAAGACCTAGCAGCATATGAATTCACCATGAGGTAAACGAAATAGGTTAACGAAATTTTGAAAGTAAATGAAAGTACTAAGTAATGATAGGATATGCATTGCATTAGAAGAAGCATACGCATTTTAATTTTGTATGTTCATATTTGTGAGAATAAGTAAAGGTTTTATAAGCTCTGAGCTGGAACTAAATCCCGCACTGAGAGAAGTTTGATCTCTGGCCCGCTCCACTTTTATGTGGGTTCCAGGTAACGAAGAGGAAGGATTCGAGCAAGGACAAGAGTGAGACTAAGTGGGAAGGCTTATGATTGATGAATTGACACATGTTGTTTAGTTTTATTTCCATGATTTAATAATTGATACATTGCGCAGGCATGGCAGTGTTTGTGTTACTAGCCATGTTCGCCGTGATCGTTTGTTAAACTCTTTTGATTATGAAATAAATGTGGTTTTATTTAAATTGTTATTGATAATGTATGTGATGTGAATACGCCTTACGGAGAAATACGTGGCGGGTTGTCTCGGGGTGTGACAGTGGAACAAACGCTTCAGTTTTTTAATTTTCGAAGTCCAAACAGTCGATCCAAACTATTCAACATTCAATTTATATTAAAATGTGCTTGGAGACCAAATTTTATATTTTTTGAAATTTTTTTACTATTTATTAAGTCATTTTTAAAATCGTTGTTTTCAGTGATCCAAAAATTTTAAACTGTTTATTAAAATCAGCGATTTTAAAACTAGCTTAACAAATAGTAAAAAAATTCCAAAAAATTGTAAATTTTGGTCTCCAAGCACATGTTATTATATTCATTAAATTTTAAAAAAATGAAAGTGGGAGAATTTAATTATGATGTTATTAGTTTACTAATTAATTAATTGACAGGAACAGGCAATTGGAGCTCATCAATATTTCATATCAAAATGGATAAGAAAAAATTAGTAATTAATCCCAGTCAATTGACATGCCCTGCTTCCTGCAAATGCTCTTAGAAAATAAATATTGACAAGAAAAATAAAACATGAAGACTGTATAAAATAACTGACCTGGTTGCTATATTTAACTGACAAAATATCCAATATACTTGTTTGTTTGTAGATATTTTGTTTTCTAGCACTTAAAAAGAAAAAAAAAACATGTACATACTTGTTATATAACAATTAATAGAAATTTAGTTTGACTACGAGATAAATCTGTCATAAATAGTAAATCCATAAAAATTTTCTAAATAGGACAACTTTTCATTTTTATGAAGTTCCTATAAGGCCTATAAAATAAATAAATAAATAAAAACAAAAAGGTACTATTCTAAAACCTTTCGGAATCTTAAAGACTTAATTAAACCAGGTGTTGTAATTTCACTACTACATCAAATATAATTGTGCGCACACATGTGGAATTGTGGATCATGGAAGTAGAAATAATTGGTACAACCCAAATTATGAATAGTGGTAAAATAAAATAAATACTATCAATAGAGGGTTGGTGGGGTAGCAATAGCACTGTAGATAAAGAGATTAAAAAAAAAAAGGAGATGAGATGAGATGGTGAAGGCATGAGATGGTGAAGGCGGTGGAGACAAGATGTTAAGAGAGAAGGGGGCAGGTCAACTGAGCATGTGAAGTGATTCTAATTCTATCATAAAATTCTACTGGGGAATTGTAATTATATCGTCACTAATGAGAGCATAATAGAGATGCATTTACATGCACCTTAATTTAATATCTCAATTTTTGACAATTTAATTTTAATTTTTTTTTTTTTATCCCTTGGCATGTGGTTAGGTGTTGCTTTGTCTCCTGGTATGTTTGTCAAACACCTCTTGATCCCATGTGCTCTGCTTGGTCCGCTTGTACCGTCTCTCCTGTCCCCCCTCTTTGGGCCTCTGGTACCACTTCCTATGTTTGGAAATTCAGTGGGTATCTATTATTAATTCTTTTTTAAGATTCCATGTGATAGGTCCATATATCAATGGCCCTTAAAAAGCTCAGATCTGATCCAACAAAGCACTTCCAGATTCAAATACACAAAAGGCCGGCCCAAAACGAAACAAAACAGAATAGGCCCCCCAGAAAACAGGCCACGGCCCAAAAACAGATCGGGACTAGGACCCCTTCCAGGGGCCAGCCCGAGACCAGAAAAACAACCCGGAATTCGGACCCCCTCCCGGGGCCAGTCCGAGGTTAAAGACAACCCAGGATTCGGACCCCCTCCCGGGCCCAGCCCGAGGTTAAAGATGGCCTGGGATTCGGACCCCTTCCCGGGGCTAGCCTGAGACCAAGTACAGACCGAGATTCGGGCCCTCCTCCAGGGCCAGCTCGGGACCAAAGCAAAACAAGGCTCAAGGCCTAACACGTCGAACAGCTTAAGAAGGTCGACACACGGCCTCGCTGTTCGGCTTGAGACAGATTATGCGGATACTATCACCTATTATGCGGACGCCCTCAACAGTTATGCGGACCTCCGTCATTAATGCTGACAAGACCCCGCTACAGTAGGGCGCCCCCTATTTAAGGCAGAGAATTCCCCAGAAAAAGGGACCGCATTTTGATCACAATCTGAGGAGGTATTAAAAAGGGTTAGAGCGTTAATACCCCTCTGACACTCCGCGTGTCCACCGTCTCGGCCCGTTTCGCTTGAATCGGGGCGAGTTACACATTCAGTCACCAGCAACCACACGGCCTGCTCCCCAGGGACAGGACGCGCCTGCACCTTATTGGACCGAGTCCAAGTACGGCCCGGCCCTCCTGGGAAGGGACGTATCACCATGATATTTCTCTTTTAGTTTTCAACCATTTTATTCAAGAAGAACACATCAGATCAATTATCTGATATTTTCGAGATGATTTCTGATAAATTTGGTTTCCTCCTTTATAAGATCACATTTTTTTCCAACATTAGCAGCATTTTTTCATTTATGTTTTTTGTCAAATTTTAATGTTAAAAGAGTTTGGAACTACCATATGTATTATAATTTTTTTACCAAAATAAATTGAAATATTAGATTGACCTCCCATATCCTCACCTCCCAAACATCTTCAATTATTTTTGCCAATATTTTGAAATAAAAAAATGAATCAAAAATGTGTATTTCGAAATGGCCCGAGATTTTTATTAATATCCAAAGTTTAATAGAAATTAATATTTATGTCCAGAATTCTGGATTTTCGCCAAAAATGCCCAAGCCGGCCATTTTATGGCCGGTTTACTCTCCCTGTAAGCCGATAGCCGGCTTACTAAATTTTTTTTTTTTTTTAGAGACACTATGAAGAGCAAGATAATGAAATCTAACACTAAAAATTTGAATTTTTTTGTTTAAATTATTTGATAGATTACTTCTTTTGATATATAATTAGCATATTTATACTAAAATACGCTAAATTACTTGAAATTATGTTGAATTACACTATATTAAGTTAAATTACACTAAATTACATTACATTACGCTAAAATACGATAAATTACATATGAATAGAGACGATATCTTCACTGAAAAGGCGAAAAACGACGACGAAACTTCAAACGGTCAAAAACGGCGCTCGAGTGTCCAGTTTCAGCAAATTACCACTTTTCGGAAAGCTTGCGAAAAAACGCATGCGTCCGTGCCGGCTATGCCGGATTTCAAAATTCAGAATTGCCAAAAAAACTAAGGGAAGAGCCTCAAAACTTGAGTTGAAGTTTCCGATTAAGATTTTTATTTCTATTATTCAATATAAGTAGCTCAGTAAATTAGTTACATAATAAACTTGTAGAATACCAATTTTTACTATTTTCGAATTTTTTTACTATTTTTTATGATTCATGAAAGATGACACAAAATCGGTCTACTTTAGCGTAATTTTGCGTAGTTTAGCGTAATTTACCGTATTTTAGCATAATTAGCGAAGTTATTGTAATTTAACGTAATTTAGTGTAATTCAACATAATTTATTGTAATATAGTGTAATTCAACATAATTTCAAGTATAAATATGCTAATTATAAATCAAAAGAAGTAATATAACAAATAATTTAAATAAAAAATTCAAATTTTCAGTGTTAGATTTCATTATTTTGCTCTTCATAGTGTCTCTAAAAATAAAAAATAAAATAAAAAAAATTGAGTAAGCCGGCCATAAAATGGCCGGTTTACGTAAGCAGGCCATTTTATAGCCGGTTTGGACATTTTTGGTGAAAGTCGAAAATTCTGAACATAAATATTAATTTCTAATTAACTTTGGATATTAATAAAAATCTCGGCCCACTTAGCAAGCCCGGAAACGTAATAACTGAGCCTCCACAATAAGAATTTACTCGCGACTAGAAACCATGATCCCATCACAGTTGAGGAATTTTGAGGGTCCCATTTTGTTTTAAGACATAATGCTGATTGAGATATATAAAAAAAGGACAAGTTGTTAAAAATTATATTTTTGTGAGTTGACTTCAAAATGGGAAAAAAAAAAAAGGTTTGTTGGGTGCAAAATGATTAGTTAAGTTTCATTGGTGAAATATTTTTGCATTGGGATTCATTATTTTTATAAATGTCATTGTCGTCGATAATTGCACAATTATAGTTGCATTATTAATATTACGATTTTATAATGTTTCATTTCATTTCATATCTACTCGCTTGATATGGTTTCGGAACTTTGGGATTTATATTAAAAACATTTAGCAATTGAGTTTATAGAGATGGATTTTGATAGTTCATTCTCAAACAAGATAAAAGAAGAAAAGAGGACAAGAAAACAGATCATTCACTGGATAGAGTTAAAAAAACTATTTTGTTACTAGTTCAACAGTTTACCAGAATCACAACTGTGCTGAAGGGTACAGGTATTGAACAAAAGCAAAAGCTGAATAAAAGTTGGGAGAATTTCATGTACACCCCTCAAAAACTTTAAAATTACATATTCCCCCTTCTAAACTTCACAATATCAATTTTACCCTGCTAAATTGCAAAAACTCACAAATTTTACCCATTTTATTACCTTTTCTATTAAAACTCATTTTAATTTTATAAAATATTTAGTTTACTCTATTAAAAAATACAAAATATGTAGCCTATTTAAGAAAAATGTTTGTCTTCAAATTGATCGGTTTCCGAGACAAATGGTTTATTTCTCTATTTATGACATATACACATCGACATTTAGGTATACCCTCTATATGTCAGATGTACAAAAATGAATCATTTGCCAATTTATTAAAAAAAAAATTATACTGGTAACGCAAAGGAGTGGTTGCTAGAAAATCATTCCAAGGAACCTCCATGCAACACTAAGCTCGAAAGAGAATAAATGAAAACAACCAGCTCGATTTCTACCAGAAAATAACCCCTTGGTTTTAACTCGATGTCTCCAACGACACATTAGACTGGTGCCAGATCTAGGTAACAAATTATCGAATAATTCTAGGGCCCTTAAATACAACGTGACGTATCCGATCGTACCTTGATTTTTTTAGATCCCTATCCACTACTCCGCTCCGATTCACCAGGAGAACAAACAATACACTCTTGTCAATATTTTGTGCCTACTCTTGACTGAAATCCTGAATCCGTCCCTAATTCCGCGTGTATCCCTCGTCCAATGGTTGTAGCACAGCTTCTTCTTCCAACGATTGAAACAACTCATTTTTTTATACTTCACCATATAAACTCTATTTTATTGGCGAGTTTTCATATTGCGGCCCTAATATCTATTCTGTCAATTTATCATTCACAATGCGGTTTCTATATCTCTTGTAATTACAAGCCTAAGAGCTCTATCTCAAAAAAGAAAAAAAAAAAAAAAAAAAAACTCATGTAACTTGTATGTAATTTTTAAGCCAAGTATTCAGTTTGATAACACGACCGAAAAGCTACCTCAACAATTATAGATGCTATTAGTTATTAGTTATTTATTAAATTTGTTTTCTGTAATAGTTTAAAATGCTGTAATTATAGTAAATTGTTGGACAATTTCTTCACTGATCAGTCATTCCAGTCAAAATCGATTCCACTAAATTTATATAAGTTTAGAAATTTACCAGGGGAAAGTGCAATTTAAGGCCCAGTAGGATTAATTATATAAAAAGTACAGTATTATCAATAAAAAAAAATGCAGCAAGATATACATATGCTTGTGTAAAAGCAACACAAAATATTGCAATTGACATAGCATTAGCCAAGGGAGAACCCTTTGGATGTACATGTCCAAATGATAGTACTTAACACATCCATGCTTCAAGTACTCATTCTTGGTTCTGTTAGAATTAATAAATTAGAGTGGTTGCATACTTGCATCTTCAACTGGTCCAGGTCTTATTATTGAAATATTATCGCTATATTCAGGCAAAAAGCCTAAAACTATATATGCTGAAGCTATTACAAGACGAGCAAGTATGGACGAATTTTTTTTTTGTTGAGAATTTTGGTCTTTATAAACCATATGCATTGAGAAAGTACAGAATTCAAGTAATCTGGTACAAATGAGTAACCATCACACCCAATTATTGTAGTGTCGAAATCTGGTCTAAGATTCTGAGTCACTAGAATCGAACTCAGGCTTGCTATGAAGCTATTCAAGGCAAGTTGGACCAGGAAAAACTGCAGTATTATCACAATCTTTGTATGGTAACTTCAAACATTTCCACCAGTGTCATTTCTGTTATCGGGTACCGTACCGGTTCATTTACCAGTATCCGCTTCTTGAGAGAGTTATGCACTGTCCTCCAAACTCTTTGAACATACGAACATTTGAAAAATAGATGTACTGCCGTCTCTTGGAATAGGCCATCGCACATTTCACAATTAATCTGACAGTCAACATGCCTTTTTGCAAGAACGTCCCAGGTCAGTAACTTATCTTTCATAAGGACGTATCCGAAAATTCTCACCGGAGGCGGCACCTTGGCATTCCAAACTTGTTTGAACGAACAAGAGATTTTCCCTCCATCGATCAGCACCTTATAAATTGATTTTGAACTACAAATGCCGGAACTTTCCCATTTCCAGATTAGGACATCTCTCTCGTCAGACCATGAAATTGCTAGGCTCGGTGCTACCATGTTCAAAACCGGTTGAGCTTCTCTCAGTGACATTGAGGAAACTCTAATTCTTGTGTAATTCTCATTGGGACCGATAATTGGAGTTGAATCCCATGAGTCAAACCAAAAGAAAATCCCTCGTCCATTCCCAATCTGCCATTGCGTGCTCCAAAGGAATAAAGGCTTTAATCTCTGAAGACATTTCCAGAGAAAAAAAAAAACCCTCCAATTGACCAGATTTTCAGGTGATCAGCTCCTCTTCCCCTTCCATACAGATTGAGACATGTCAATAACCATAAAGCCTCCTGTGTGTCGTCTAGGAGTCACCACCATCTTAACAAGAGCGCAATATTCTGGTACTCGATGTCTCTGACAGCCATACCCCCACATTGTCTGGTACTCGATGTCCCAGTTTACTAATGACATCCCTCTCCTACAGTCATTGCTCCTCCCCATAAGAAATCCCTCCTGATTTTGTTGATCTTTGAAATTACCCATGAGGGATGTTTGAAGCAGGCCATAAAGTAAACTGGTATAGCCAATAGAACTGAATTGAGTAGCTGCAGCTGACCACCCCCGCCCCGCCCCCCCCCCCCCCCCCCCCCCCCCCCCCCCCCCACGAGAAATTAGCTTATTGTGCCAACCTTGCAGCTGAGCATGCAATTTTTCGATTAAGGGCATGAAGGCTTGCCTATCCAGTCTCTTAACTGTTAGGGGCATTCCCAAATACATGATTGGCAAAGATGCAGACGCACATCCAATGATTGATTCTGCCACTTTGTTGGACAATTTCTTTACTCAGTCATTCCAGTTAAAATTGATTCCACTAAATTGATATACGTTTAGAAATTTACCAGGGAAAAGTACAGTTTAAAACGAAGTAGGATTACTATCACATAAAAAGTACAGTGGAAACTCAATAAAAAAAAAATGCAGAAAGACATACATATGCTCAGTGTTGTAAAATGCGGTTCATGCGGCCGCATATGCGTATGCGGTTGGCAACCGCATGAAAAATCAATATCCGGTCCCAATATGCGGTTCCGCATATTCGGCCGCATATTCGGCCGCATACCGCATACCGCATATACCGCATATTGACCGCATATCACCGCATACTTGTTTATATATATATCAATTCTCATTTTAAAATCCGCATATATAAGTCCGTATGAAAATCCGCATATGCGGCCGTATATGCGGTATGCGGTGGCCTTCCGCATAGAAACCGCATTTTACAACCTTGCATATGCTTGTGTAAAATAAAAGCAACACAAAATAAATAAAAAATATAAGTATTCTCATTGCTTGATTTTCTTTTTCTTAATCTTCCATGGTTTATGTAGCAATTCATTCTGGGTTCCTCAAGCTACGACTCTTCAATATGTGCCAATGCAGCTTCTATAGGGCAGATCTGTATGGCATCAAAGCATCTATAAAGAACAGTAAGGACTGCCAAAAATGAATTGTTAAAAAACATAATTTGATAATGAGGCAGAAAAAACACATTATTATCACAATCTTTGTATGGTTACTTCGAATTAATGTAAAAGAAAAAAAAATTGGTGCAAAATTAACAAATGTACGGAAAAGTGTCAAGGTTAATATAGTTATAAAATCAAAATTTTAGTATATAGACAAATAGCATGTACTATGTAGATGCCTTACTTTTGTCAAAGTTGAGAAAGATGCCATATGAACAGAAATCTTGAAATTACTTTGCAGCAGCATTGTTTTTAGATATGAACAGAAATATGCAAATAACTAATCATATACCCAAAGAAGCAAATGAGGTACATTCATACAATTTAGACTCACAATTAAAATGCCCCTAAACTACTCCTTCCACCTCTCAACATTTCATCAAACACCTCCCAGGCATTATGAATTTCAGAAACATAACATTACAGTATAACACAATGCAGAAACTGAACAATTATTTCCTAAGAATAAAAGAAAAAAATCTCAGAAATCCTCATCAATCTTGAAAACATGGTTGCCACCGTTCCCATTGAGGCTAGACATTACAGACGCCTTCTGGTACTCCCCGACTCTCTTCTCGAAGAAATTTGTTTTACCTTGCAACGAAATAAGCTCCATCCAATCAAATGGGTTCCCAGCCCCATAAATCTTGTCACAACCCAATGTCATAACCAGTCGATCCGCTACAAATTCGATGTATTGGGTCATTAAATCAGCATTCATCCCTACCAGACCCACCGGCAATGCATCACACACAAATTCCTTCTCAATTTCCACAGCATCCATCACTATACTCCTGACTCTCTCTTCACTCAGTTTCCTGTTCAACAACCCATACAGCAAACATGCAAAATCACAGTGTAATCCCTCATCCCGAGAAATGAGTTCATTGGAGAAAGTCAGACCCGGCATCAGACCGCGTTTCTTGAGCCAGAAAATAGCACAGAATGAACCAGAGAAGAAGATACCCTCAACACACGCAAACGCCACCAGCCGGTCAGCAAAGGACTCTGACGAATCAATCCAGCGCAGGGCCCACTCCGCCTTGCGGGCCACACATGGCAGTGTTTCAATAGCAGAGAAAAGGCGCGACTTTTCGACGTCATCTTTGATGTAGGTCTCCAGAAGGAGAGAGTAGGTTTCAGAGTGGATATTTTCTATGGCAATCTGAAAACCATAGAAGGCGCGAGCCTCAGGGAGTTGCACATCCGACATGAAGCGAGTGGCAAGGTTCTCCAGCACGATGCCATCAGAGGAGGCAAAGAAGGCGAGCACATGGGAGATGAAGTGGCGTTCGTCTGGGGTTAGGGTTACATCCCAGTGTTGCAAATCTTGCGAGAGGTCGATCTCCTCAGCCGTCCAGAAAGAAGCCACCGCCTTCTTGTAAAACTCCCAAATGGAGGGGAATTTGACTGGAAACATGCAAAAGCGCTCCGGGTTTGGTGCAAGGAGAGGCTCGTCGAGGTAAGAAGCCGGCATTTTCTTGAAGATTGATGGGTTATTACTCTTTTGATGAAATCTTCGAGGGGAATGGATTGATGGGTCAAAGGTTAGAGAGATTGATTGATAAGATACGAGGAGAGGTACAGAGAAGGAAGTGATGGGTGGAGGCGGATTTATAGAGTTATCAAAAGGGTTCGACAATTTTGGGGGGAATTTTGAATGTGAAGCTTATGCTGCAAGATGGAGGGAGGGGTAGGTTGCAAATTTGGGGGAACTAAAATTGTAAATTAGAGGAATGGAATTGAAGTTTTGGCGCGGTTCTAGGTTTTTGGGAACGAAATGGTTTATGCAGGACCGCAGGAGCATATGGATCCGTATTTGGGATGCAAACGGATCGGATAGTGGTAAAATCATATCTGTATCCGTTTTTATTTCGGATACTGATATGGATTGAATATTAGACCGAATACAGATACGGATCTGATATTAAATGGATACAAATGCGGATATCCCTTTTTATAATAGCAAATAACATAAATATTTTCATAATATATATTAAACTATATAGTATATACCTACTATTCGAATACAAATAATTAAAATTTAAAATCATATCCGTATCCGTATTCGTACGGATATTCAGATATCGGATATCCGTTATAATTTTTGGATACGGTCGGATATTATCCGACCCATTTGCACCCTAATATGTATCCTCCCAGGTACCTGAATCAACACAATTGAAACGAACGGCCCAGATTTACTCTCAGCCAGTTCTTGCTCGGGATGGCGCAGGGGCATTATTATTTGTGCTTTGAGATTCATGCCAAGTTAAAAAGAATAATTTTGGGCCGTCTGATTCAATTGTACTCAGTCCGGTAACCTGAGGAGATGTGAATTCGGAGCATATAGGAGTGTCAATGGGTACGATACGGGTTGGGTGGAGATATTTTCATACCGTACCCATTAAAATTAATTTTATCCATACTTTACTCTTAGCCATTAAAAATTAATATTATTTTATCTTATCCTTATCCGTTAATATTATCGGGTAACAAAAAGGTAACGGGTAAATAACGGATAATATTAATATATAATTAGTTGTATTATATTTTACAAATAAAACATCAAAAAGACAAAAACTCATTACATATTACAAATTATATTTACTCATTATATAAGATAACCATTTAAATTGCTTTTTCACTCATTATAATTTTTTATTGCAAAATTTGAGATTTGAAAACAAAATTGGATCACAACCCCCGTGAAAATTGAAGTGGAAATGTGACTATGTGAGTCCGATTCTTACGTAATTTACATTCCATTCTTACAATTGAGTAAAAATGCAAAAAAACAAATAGGAAAAATATATCAAAGATACAAACTTGGTGAGCTGGAATAGAAAGACACAGTTTATGGTATGAAATGGAAGAGTAAATCTAGGTATACTGGAAATTAAATTGAATATATATAATTTTAGATTTTAATATCCTATAAGGTAACGGGTACGAAATAGTTATTACTCATACTCTTACCTATTTAGTTAACGAAAAAACTTCTTACCCATAACCATACTCAATAAGCTAACGAAAAAAAAAAACCTTACTCATACTCGCCTTATCGAATATGATACGGATCGGGGTAAACGGCTAAAAGGTACCATTGACATTCCTAGAAGCATAGTTAATGTGCTAAAGTTCTTTCGCAGAAAGAAAACTTATCATGTAACTTAGAAAAAAACATAATCAGGATTAAATTAGGTAATTTTTTTTTAAAATTAGTAGCTTTAAATGTTTATTAACAATTTAATTGATAAAAAAACATATTACAGCGAGTCAAATGATCATAATTTCTAGATCTATTTTTCAAAAAAATTATTAATTACCTATAAAATAAATAAATTAAAAAATAACATGGTTTTACAAATTTTCAGAAGTAATCAAGTGATATTTCAGAACAAAATTGCTGAATTATCCAATAATTTTGTAGCGGCTATTTCCGTTGGAGAATGCAGCGGTTTCGACTATTCTCATAACTTTTATATTAAAATATATCGTCTATATTAAAATAATCCATTCAACCTTTTAAATACGAATTTTCTGACAAAAAAACAAAATGTCATGATAAAATTTTATATAAAATATTAATTCAACATCTCAAACTATAAAGTTTCTATTATTTAATATAAAAAAATGAAATTGTTGAATTGCTGAATCGTTTTCTAATATTTTAACATTTATTATATTAAAATAATATATTCAACCATTCAAGTAAAAACTCTTCTGATAAAAAACAAAATATCATGATGAAATTTTATGTTAAAATATTAATTCAATGTCTCAAATCATAAATTTTCTATTCTTTTAATATAAAAAGCAAAAAGGTCAAACAAAATTGTTGAATTGTTGAATCGTTTTTTAATATTTTAACATTTATAATATTTTAATATATATGTTACGGGAAAATAGTCGAATTTGCTGGATTATTTAGCAGAAAGAGTTCTTTTAAAATTGCTGAAAAAATTGATTGAAAACTATACATTTTTTTAAATTATTTATTTTATAGGTTATTAATAAAAACGCTAGATTATCCAGTGGTAAAATTACTCCTGAAAATTGATTGAAAACCATATTTTTTTTAATTTATTTATTTTATTGGTTATTAATAAAAATTTCGGTGTTCTATTACCGTAGGTATTGAAATTAATTATTTGATATATTCTTAGGTGATATAGATAATTTATTTTTCTCATAAACATCTAAATTTAGATCTATCCGGAAACCGAAGAAAATCCGAATCTTGAAACTGTTCAACTTTCCGCTCTATGATTGTTATATAAATGTTTCAAACACTTCAGCTCCGGACCGCTTTCTCGCTGGCGCAGTACGGGTGAGAATCTGCTGCGATCCGGGTACTGTGAACAGTACCTGTAATTTCTGTTTTTTCAAATCCAGCTGTCGAATTATTTCGAGATGTGTGCACAGAAAAACTAGCTGTTTTGAAATGCGTGCACTAAAAGTTGGACGGCTGGATTTAGAAAAGCAGAGATTGCAGGGTAAGTGTGCTCAATATTCGGATCGCAGCAGATCTCAATCCGGCGCAGTACTGCCTTTAGTTTTTCTTTCTTTACCTCTCTGTTTCGTTCTCTTCCGGACACCTCAAAACTCCAATTCCGACGCATTTCAAAGAGGTAAAAAAGACAGATTCGGATGTTAAATGGAGGTGTGGCCATATCTGTTAAATGTCAATTAACATAATTGAACTTCAACTCTCCTTTTTTTGTTCTTCTGATTTGTTTTTTTTTTCTCAATTTTCTATATTAGCATTTGTATTTTAAAGTTCATGATTCAATTATCTGACAAATAATTGTTTTGTATATGTATTTGAACTCATATTCGTGAATTATCCGCTTCGTATATGTATCCGTTTAAAGCGGATTTGATTTTCAACTTTAACATGTGTTTACTATCCGTATTTGTATCCCGCTATCCGCTCATTGACAAGCAAATATAAATTTGAAATAAATATTATTAGCTCATGTTTATAGGTGGTGTTTGGTTGAGGCCTAATGTTTAGAAGGTCTAAATTATTCATGTTTAGTTAAGACTTAAGAGCTAAAGTTTAGTCATGTTTTAAAGTAATTCCTGTTTGATTAAGGACTAAAGTTTAATCATGACTTTAAGTTAATTTTATAACCTAAGTTGAATTAATATTATTTTTTGAAAAATTTATATATGTACCCGTTACATTTTTATTTAGATATTTACTCATTTGCTATCATTATTATTTTCTCTATAGTATGCTGATTTAGTAAAAATAAAATGCATTCAATTAATCACACAAAATACAAAGATACAAGAAGCTTATATAACACAAGCTAATTAATCGGGGAGCGGAGAGAGGGAACGTATCAAAAATAACTACATTTGGCAATATAAACTAGTTTAAAAGTCGTCTTATTCCATCGAGAGAGGGAAATTAATGTACCGAAAGAGACCGCAACATTTGACTTTTTTCGTATTCCTTTTTTGCTTGTTCTCGCTATTCCTTTTTTGCTTCAAAAAATGATTGTGTTGTAAATTTTGTAATACTTTTTAAACTTGAAAAAATAAACATTCCTAATAAGTTCTTAAGATTTTACTAAACGGTTTAGTTATGAAAATAAAGAAATTAATCAATGACTACTAATATAAAGAAAGTGTATCTTAAAAAATATGATATATAAGATAAGAGAATTTAAGCTAGTTCAAATTTGTCCGTACGTGTAAAAAAATTGAATTTGTTGTGTTAATAATGTAATTAATTGTATTATTACCATCACCCCCGAAAACAGGAGGGTTTGGCAAAAAAGGAAATTCTAATACTCTATATTGGGCCCAATTACTTCCATTAAGGCTGATTATAACAGGCCCATTATCTGTTGTTTGGAAAATACACTAGTTATTTACGTGCTCCGTTTTGACGCCCCAGATTGCACCCAAAATTAAAGACCTTTCTACGTGGGAGGAGCAGAGTCTGTGTTCGGAGAGCAACTTGGGTCCGATGCCCATCGGAATCAAAGTGAGTTCGATGGGCTCAATGACCGTCCGATCTGCTTTAAGATTCACGCCAGAACTTTCGCGTCTGCTTTAATATTAGTGCGCATGAATCTTAAAGCAGATCGGACGGTCATCGAGCCCATCGAACTCACTTTGGGTCCGATGGGCATCGGACCCAAGCTGCTCTCCTGTGTTCGTGGCCCTGTGCGCCATTGGTGGTATATACCTATCCAAAATTTATTTAACAAGCAAATGCGCAGTCATTTATTTAATTATTTAATCATTTGTTCCTTCGAAATTAAACTGTATTATAGAGTTTTGGTATCGCAAACAAGTTGTATTTGTTGTGTGTAAATAATTTTTTGGAATTATTTAACTGTAAGTCTGTAACAATAAATCTTGATAAAGATTGAGATACCAAGGTTTTTGTCAAAGAAATTTTTCGAAAAACTTAAAGTAAAAGAAACTTTTTACTGGAAAATATTGAGAGATGTCAACTTTATTTTAAGCAACCATGCTAGAAAAATGTATGTGTCATCTTATTTTTTTAGGAACCATCCAGCTGTGCAGCATCATTTTTCAATTATTAAACAAAAATTATGATTTCATATAGAATGAGTATTGATTTTTTTTTCCATTCAACATGCAATCTTTAGAAAGTTAAGAATTGTGAGTAAAACACTCTTACTGATAGCTTTGACCTTTATTATGGGCTCTTCATACACAATTTCAATGCCACTTGAGCAGGCAAGTTTTTTTTTCCTATTATTTAATTGCAATTTGTATAAAAGAAATAGTCATTATAACAAAGAGACAACAATTATTCCTAGAACATCCATCCAAAAAGCTACGAACAAGATAATATTAATAAGAAACAAGAATTATTCTAGAACATCTATCCAAAAAGCTACGAACAAGATAATATTAATAAGAGAACATGTTATGTGAACCTTGATGCATGGCACACTCATAGTTGCTATCAAGGAAAGTGTTTAATTTAAAATATGTTTTAGGCCCAGTACAATTTTGATATTTGTGTCTACTCTAATTCAATATAGTGCCTACCCTGATCCAGCCCATAAACCTTCTTGATAGTCCATAGGCCCAGATGGGTAAGTGCTTTTAAAAGCTGCACCTTGTGCATGTTTTATAGCATCTGCATTTGTTCCAGCGCTTTATATTCTTGTTGTGGGATGAAGCTGCATGTATATAACATCCGGATGCCGCTGATGTTAAGAGACTACTTGGGCTCCCTTTTTGGGCCACTCCCAGGACTAGTAATAACTAATAACTAAAGTTTCTTCAAACATTAATTATGCATTCTTTCTTTCAGAGGGCTTATTTCCTGGGTCTTATTTGATTGATTGTATTTTATCTAGTACCCGGTTAATTAACGGGTTTAAATCCAATTAGCTATTTGAATCTGATTAGTGTCCTACTTTGACGGAAATTTTGAATCCACCTCTGGTTGCTATCTGATTTGAATGTCCATTTCCAAGTTAAATTTTCTTAAATCCCAATTTTTTCTTAATCGAGTTTTAACCCGATTTACTAATCTCAACCATATATTCCCAGTCTCATATTCTCTCTAAGAAGGTTACTGAGTCAATTCTGACACTGGTACCAGTAAAAACCTGTGCATCATAAATTTTTGTACATAGTCCTAACAAGTTCTAAGAACTGAACAGTGAAATCTTCAAAATTTGAAATCATAAACAACAAAAAATTTATCAACTACAAATAACCTTCAAAATATGGTACAACTTTTCTGTTGACAAAAATCATCCATTCAGCTGTGATTTGAAAGCAATCATTAATTTCTTTTCTTATTTTCTCAATTTTTGTTGATTAGAAATAACCTTCAAATTATGGTACAACTTTTCCTTTGCATTTTGCTTCGCCAAATCAATAGCAACACCATCAACATAATAATACGATAGTTCACTTTATTCATACAAACGTATTATACATTTACTATACTTGACTATACTTTTCCGGCCAAGGTGAGAAAGAAATTTCACATTTTATACAGTATTGATACCATGCTTGAAAATACAAATATTTATATATTCAATATTACTCCGCACTCCACAAATCAAACTAATGTGTTTTTTTTATTTTCACAGTAGTGAAGACAACAAAGCAAGAGAAGAAAGAGTGAGTATTGTATCGTTTCCGTAAAAACAGTTTCACTTATTTTGTTAATTGGAAATTTTGTTCAAAACACTTGGAACTATTTTGACAAAACACTGTACAAAACGGTTGTGTTTAGACGGTATAGTAACAAAGGTATATAACATGCTATCACATAGCACGTATCCATCTTCCAAATAGACGTGATAAGTTGATGTTAATTTATCTCACGTAGCACAACAATCTATATATTACTTTTTTATGTATAATTTTTATTAATATCTCTATACAATTATTCTAACTTTTTATATAGTTATCTTATATAAATATTCTATGTATTTTTCCTTTTGTCTCAACACCAGTTACCGAAGCAAAGCGAGGAGTGTATCTAGTGATCCTTAATTTTCTAAAAGGTGATGCTATTTAGAGATCTAAATTGTAATACTCACCACATCTTTCTTTAATACCGATTTTATTCTTATTAATACCATTTTTTTTTTTAACTTGCTCTTAAATGCAATACAGTTTAAAGGAGGCAATTTTTAGATCAAACAATCTACTATAATTAGTTAGTTATCTGAAATAAAAATATTAATGGCATGTAAATACCTACATATATATCGCTTTAGTGGGTAAATTAATCATTGTAACAGATTATATAAAACCCTTTTGTTGTTAATGAAATAGTCCACGGCATTGCTCAAAAAATATAAAAAAATAGCACTCCATTGAATTGAATTTTTTTAGTAAAGATTGGAGGTCAAGTCATCAAATTATTTAATATCCATAAAAAATTATTTCTTTTGAATTTCGAACCTACGACCTCCCATACGAATTGAATTAAAACCTCAAACTAACACCCATGGAGAAGGAACACAAGGCCTCGCTCTCCCCCACCGGCTCCGACCTATCCAGCTGGTGCTGGTCCCACCTCCCGCCTGAACTCCTGGACCAGATCTATGCGCTCCTCCCACTTCGATCGCCACAGTTTCCGCCAGATATGCTCCACCTGGCGCGGTGTCGCGAGGCAATCCATTCCTCCTTTCCCTCTCGTATTCGAGCCTCCTCGCCTCCTCCATAGCGAACCAGACAACGGTTTCTCCTTCTTCGACATCTTCAATTGCAAATCCCTCTCCTGCTCTATCCCTCCTCCCCACAACCGGGCCCATTGCTTTGGCTACCTCGCCGGCTGGTTCTTCTTGGTCTCAGGTCAAAAGCCATACCGTACATGCCTTTTTAATCCAGTACTGCTCGCTGAGATTTCTCTTCCTGACCTCAACTCACGCATTCAAAAGGCAACTTTGTCGGCCGCACCAGGATTCCCCAATTGTATAGTGGCAGTGGCAGTAATGTGATAGTCGGGTTATATTGCAATGTGCGAACCAGCAGGGAAGAAATGGCAGGTGCTTGATTTCGGGCAGGAGCAACCTGTATTAATTCTAGATATCATTTTCTGGCGGAACCAGCTATGCGGGATTGTAAACCGTTACGCGGTTCTGATTTGTAACTTTGACATGGAATCCTGCAAGACCAGTATATTAACTGTACGGTTGCCCAGGCTGTATAGACGTACTGTTGATACTTTTCTGGTTGAGTCGACAGGTGGTGACCTGTTGACAGTCATAGTAGATGCTCGCCAGTTCAAGGTGTTTAAGCTGGGAGCAGATGGAGCGAATCGGGAAATCAGGCTCTGTTTCTCGGGAAAATCTGATCTGAGTCGGTTCCAGTCAATCAGTTTCTTGACTCGGGTCTAAGAGAGAACTCAATTTATTGTACCAGCGATAGGACTAGGACGAATTTTAATTTTATGGGCAGCCATGGCGTACCGATAGTTTATTCAATGGAGGATAGGAAAGTGAGAGAGGTACGGGTCTCTGTGCAGTATTGGTCTCTGTAGTAAGCTAGTAATATTGCAAAATTCTACAGTGTAGTTGTAATTTAAGAAATTCAGTATTCAAATGCTAAACTTTTTGGTTGTTCTTTGGGCGCATTTGGGCAATATTGGAATTGTTTGGAGTGTTTGCACAGAAAATATTTTATGATGTAGATGCTATAGTTTACTTTTGGACCATATTTTAAAGCATACTATCGTAATGAGTAATAACTGCATTGTTAATATTATTTTTTTCCAGCTACCAGATAACAACTCAAATGTAATGAAACCTTTATTAAATTCCAAACGTTTAATATTCAGTCAGATAACATTTTTGAAGCCACCTAAAAATATTGAATTCCAAACCACGATATATCCATATCCAATTATTTTCAATGTTATGAATTACTCTATACTTTCGAGAGTTCAGCTTAAAAAAAAATTCTACTAAGCCAGTTGCAAAATATATTCGATATTATATTTGTTAAGCTTATAATGAGATGAGAATTGCAGAAACAAATTTCTAATTATAAATTAAGACCATTCCGAAGTGTCCGCAATTAATAAAAATTGCAGGGGTTCGCAAGAAAAAGTGTAAACTAAAATAATTGGTAACTAAATAAAAAACAACTAAATATTGGTAACTAAATAAATTTATCTAATAAGTAAGAAATAACAAATATTGGTTATTTTTACTTTACATTATTTATGATAATAGAAAATAAATGAAAAGTTCAATAAGTTTTTATTGAGCTTGACCTCGATTCAAGTTCGAATCAGGCCGAGTTCAATAGTTTAATTGATTTTCAACTTAAGTTTCACTTGATTCAACTCACGATCAAATTAAAATAGATCTAGTAACGTTTAATTACGTTGAACTTATTTTCTGAAATTTTAAGTTTACTTAAAAATAAAAATAAGAAAATATCAAAAAAATTTAAAATTTAAAAATGTAAACAATTATAAAATAAAGAAACAATGTTGTAAAAAAATTATTTAAGTGTACCAAAATAATTTTATCATACGAAATTTGAATGATTGTTTGAAATAATAAAGTTTTAAATTTTATATTATTTTGGTCACGCGTATGTGTCGTGCTGTGACCATATCAGTTCACATGTTGTGTTGTGTGTTATACTATTTTTTTTCTCCGAAAAGTAGTCACGACACCCGAATAATACCACATAACCGATACATATATTGTGCCGTACCGTGACATTTCACTGCAACTTTTTTACATCCCTACTGTGCATAGGTGAAGTTGACAATATGGTAATTAGACAGCGTGTTATTACATGCATGATGCATCTACCCCGTGTACTTCTAATAATGTACATTAATTGATACCACGTTGATGTTGGTTTGTAGTAATTAATTATCTTCCAACTTTCTCGTGGGGGAATTTTGTTTCCTACTGACAGCTACTTAATCAAGTTTTTTTGTACTAAACGTTCCATTTTCTTGATCTAATAATACATAAGTATTGTTTTAGAGCATCTACATCTCTAAAACTCTTAGAGTTTCTAAATAACTGTTAACTGTTTTTAAGAAATAATAGACTCTGGAGTTTTTAAATGTTCACATCCCTAAAACTAATTTTAGAGTTTCTAATAAACCACATCAGCAATAAATTAAAATTAAAAAAAAAATTCCGTTGGAATATATTAATTCTCTTTCCCCGCCGCCGTTCCTTTTCCCTTCTCCGCCAATTCTTCGAATGGTTCAAAGGCCAATGGATTTATATAGTATGATGGTTCAATATGACTTCAAAGGCAATGGATGAACAATAACAATGTACGATGAATGGAATTTAATTTAATTGTAATGCAAAATTTCAATCTGACTTCTGATTTACAAATCACAATGCAAAATTTCAATCTGACTTCAAAGGCCACAATTGCAAGAAATTAAAACTTCTAATTTACAAAATCACAATGCAAAATTTCAATTTGACATCAAAGGCCAAAATTTATATTTGGTAAAATTAAATTTCCTTTACTGTTGCAAGAAATATCAGAATATATGCAATTAAATCTTTCTATAAAATCTCTTATTTTTGGTCAACATATAAATATTTCATTAGTACAACAAATTAATCAACATCCTTCCCTTTGAACGGTTTCACATCTCCTTGACCAAGTCCGCTTTGAGTTGCTGATTGGAGAATCTCATCCGAATCATAGTTCATCCCTGCATGCAAGTTAATTATTAACAAAGATTTTATCAAGAGTAAGGAATTACAATTTAGAGTTAATAGTAAAGAGAATAGTACTTGAGGAAGAAGTAGAAGTTTTAATGATCAATTGATGAATGGTCTGTTAATAAGATATTAATTTAAGCACTCCAACATCAAAATAAAAAATAATATCTAAATCATAATCAGTATCTTAGCACAGGCAGTGATGACCAATAATAGATTATTTTCAAAAATATACAATCATAGAAGAATCCAAAAAATAGACAATCGTTGTTGGTCAGCACTATTCTCAACAATTGTCAATTTCTTTCAAAAATATCATATTCTCAAAAATAATCTATTCGGGGAAAAAAATATATGCAGAATAGAATACGAAAACGAACTCATTAAAAATATTCTAATCACGGCACTGCCATGTTGTTTTCAAAATCCAAAAAAACAAATCTTAAAAAATTAAAAAAGAATGCAAAGCAGCATGTCGTAACAAATATTATTTTTAGTCAAGTTAATATTATCCTAAGTTAGTGGTTAAATTCCATTATAAATACATCTAAGAACAAAAGGTTCTGTACACATCCTTTTTTGAGTGTTATTTATTTTTCAACTCCCGGCCCTTTTGTCAACTCCTTCCCCGTTAAGTTTTAATTTAATGGATCCCAATCGCCCTATGTACAATCCCTACTATTATCCTCCACTAGTCAATAATCAAGTCCCAATCCCAGACCTGTCATATCTTTAAAATAGTCCGTATCTAAATTTCAACGATCCACAAGTTCAATCATCCCAATCTCAAACCACTCCAAATATAATACTAGAAAATAGTGAACAGCCAATGGATAATACTCAAGAGGTGCCTATGCCAGTAGAAACACAACAAATAAGCACTCAAAGGCACCGTTGGACTCCTACGGATGATCTGCATTTATGTAGCGCATGGCTAACTGTTAGCAAAGATCCGATCACTAGCACAGATCAAGGTAGTGATTGCTTTGGATCGCATAGCTAAACGTTATAATGAAACTTGTATGCCACCACTAGAAAAAAGAAATAGACAATCGTTGAAAAATCAATAGGGCATAATTTCACATGACTAAATTACGCATAAAACCAAAAAACTTATTGCAGTGATGTGAAATTTTGCCCCATTGATTTTTCAACGATTGTCTATTTCTTTTTTCTAGTGGTGGCTTACAAGTTTCATTATAACGTTGAGCTATGCGATCCCAAAAGCAATTACTACCTTGATCTGTGCCAGTGACCGGATCTTTGCTAACAGTTAGCCATGCGCTACTGCTAACAGTTAGCCATGCGCTACATAAATGCAGATCATCTGTAGGAGTCCAACGGTGCCTTTGAGTGCTTATTTGTTGTGTTTCTACTGGCGTAGGCACCTCCTGAGTATTATCCATTGGTTGTTCACTATTTTCTGGTATTATTTTTGGAGTGGTTTGAGATTGGGATGATTGAACTTGTGGATCGTTGAAATTTGGATACGGACTATTATAAAGATATGACAGGTCTAGGATTGGGACTTGATTATTGACTAGTGGAAGATAATAGTAGGGATTGTACATAGGGCAATTGAGATCCATTAAATTAAAACTTAACGGGGAAGGAGTTGACAAAAGGACTGGGAATTGAAAAATAAATAACGCTCGAAAAAGAATGTGTACAGAACCTTTTGTTCTTAGATGTATTTATAATGGAATTTAACCACTAACTTAGGATAATATTAACTTGACTAAAAATAATATTTGTTACGACATGCTGCTTTGCATTCTTTTTTTAATTTTTTAAGATTTGTTTTTTGGATTCTGAAAACAACATGGCAGTTCCAAGATTATAATATTTTTATGATTTTGTTTTCGTATTCTATTCTGCATATAACTTTTTTCCCGAATAGATTATTTTTGAGAATATGATATTTTTGAAAGAAATTGAAATTGTTGAGAATACTGCTGACCAACAACGATTGTCTATTTTTTGGATTCTTCTATGATTGTATATTTCTGAAAATAATCTATTATTGGTCATCACTGCCTGTGCTACGATACTGATTATGATTATATAAAGGGTGCTTAAATTAGATATTATTTTTTATTTTGTTTTTTGGAGTGCTTAAATTAATATCTTATTAACAAACCATTCATCAATTGATCATTAAAACTTGGTCTTCTTCCTCAAGTACTATTCTCTTTACTATTAACTCTAAATTGTAATTCCTTACTCTTGAATAAAATCTTTGTTAATAATTAACTTGCATGCAGAGATGAACTATGATTCGGATGATGATTCTCCAATCAGCAACTCAAAGCGGACTTGGTCAAGGAGATATGGAACCGTTCAAAGGGAATGATGTTGATTAATTTGTTGTACTAATGAAATATTTATATGTTGACCAAAAATAAATGATTTTATAGGAAGCTTTAATTGCATATATTCTGATATTTCTTGCAATAGTAAAGGAAATTTAATTTTACCAGATTGAAATTTTGGCCTTTGATGTCAGATTGAAATTTTGCATTGTGATTTTGTAAATCAGAAGTTTTCATTTCTTGCATTGTGGCCTTTGAAGTCAGATTGAAATTTTGCATTATGATTTGTAAATCAGAAGTCAGATTGAAATTTTATTTTACGATTAAATTAAATTCCATTCATCGTACATTGTTATTGTTCATCCATTGCCTTTGAAGTCAGATTGAACCATCGTACTATATAAATCCATTGGCCTTTGAACCATCGGAAGAATTGGCCGAGAAGGGAAAAGGAACAGCGGGGAAAGAGAATTAATATATTCCAACGGAATTTTTTTTTTTCAATTTTAATTTACTGCTGATATGGCTTATTAGAAACTCTAAAATTTGTTTCAGGGATGTGAACATTTTGAAACTCCCAAGTCTATAATTTCTTAAAGACAGTTAACAGTTATTTAGAAACTAAGAGTTTTGAGATGTAGATGCTCTAATAAGAAATTATTGAGCAAAGTTGCTAAATAAGAAATCCATCTACATATCTGAAACTGGTTTAGCAACTGCCACGTCAGATTAGAAACTCTAATAGTTTCAGGAATGCAGATGCTCTTAGACTCGTATGATGACCATCAAATTAATTCATACTATATTGTGAGACTATTTATATATCTTGGAGCTAAATAGATGCATGGTTGCAAATTAATGCACAATAACTTTCATAATAGATACTGAAATTTCTTCAAGTTTGCATACAGGTATGCAATTGTTTTTTCGACATTTCAATTCAATTACTTCGGATCTCAAAATCCAAACATACATGACTTCACAAGCATTCTGATATTACAACATGCATTTTAATATTTGGTTTGCATCCTAAACGTAAGCATCTCGTAAATTGTCAAATATTTCACAAAATTAGTCATTTTGCCTGATTCACAATATTCCAGATAGAATTAATAAGAATATTAAAAAAAGAGAGGCAAAGATAACTTATGCTTTAAATCTAATACACTTGTGAAATTCTTATTAATAACTTAACACAACACTAGAAAAAAGAAATAAAATAAAATCAGGGCATAATAAATTCTTTATACGGAAAAGATAAAAATTAATAAATTGTTATATAATTTAAAATAAGATTAAACTAGAAATCAATCCGTGTTTGCAATCAAACATAAATTAGTCCGGTGCCAAGTCGTACCGTACAACTTATAGTTGAAGAACCATAGTTCAATTCATTTTCCAAATATTCAGTTATTAAAAAGATAATACTACTGCAAAATTTCAGTCAATTCATGTGAAGAACCATAGTTTGAAATAATTTTGGATTTTATTTCCATAAAAAAATTGTTTTTTACCGCTAACTTGCTATGCCTATCACGATCCTTCTCTTTGTTTTTTTTTTTGACTTAGAACAGGTTGTGCGAAAACTGCACATGCGGTGTTAAAATAATTTAAGTTTGAGCGTGAAAATATATTGATTGATTCGTTTGAGCTCCACTTAAAATAATTCAATATATAATTATATTAATTAAAAATTTAAAATAGAAGATCTAATCTTCAATATATCATGAGATATAAATATATATTTTTTTATTTACTATAAAAGCAACTAAATATTGATAAATAAATAAAGTTATTTAAGAAGTAAGAAATAACAATACTAGTTATTTTTAGTTTTATATTTTGAGGGAATTTCATGTATCCCCCCTCAAAAATCTTGAAATTACATATTTTCTCCTCTAAAATTCATAATATCATATTTACCTTTCTAAAGTTCGAAAACTCACAAATTTATCTAATATTTGATTTTTCTAATAAAACTCATTATAAATTTATAAAATACCCATTTTACTCTTTCTCCGTCTTTTTTTTTTTTGCTCCTTTCTCTTCGTTCCTAGCCGTACCATACCATTAGGAGATGATTGAATTGAGGTAATGCACTCCTTCGTTCCCAGCAGTTACCTTTCTTGTTTCTCCGTTCTCCATGATCATTTGGGTCCGATGCCGAGTTCGATGGGTTCGATGACAGTCCGATCTACTTTAAGATTTTGCGTCAGAAATTTTGCGTATGCGTTAAAATTCGTGCACACGAATTTTAAAGCAGATCGGACGGTCCCGAAATCCATCAGATTCAAATATGAGTCCGATGGACATTGGACCCAACCTACTCTCTGTCTTTCTCCTTTCTCTTTGTACCCAATTACCGTAGCATTAGGGGTTGGGAAAATTAAAATCTAATGCATTAAATTCTGCAAGGAAGCATCAAAATGTGACAATCAATTATCTGCAAGGCAGCATCAAAATCTGCTGGGAACGAAGAGAAAAGAGAAAAAAAAAAAAATGGACAAAGGGTAAAATGGGTATTTTATAAATTTAAAATGAGTTTTATTAGAAAAATCAATAATTTGGATAAATTTATGAGTTTTTTAATTTTAGAAGGGTAAATATGATATTATGAATTTTAGAGGAAGAAATACGTAACTTCAAGATTTTTTAGGAGATACATGAAATTCCTCTTATATTTTTAATATAGTAGAAAATAAATAAAAAGGTTTAATAATTTAATTTTTATTGAGATATCTCGATTCGAGTTCGAATCAGGCGACTTACAATCAAATTAAATCAGAACTAGTTTGTTTGATCTCGATGGTCCCAACATATGTGTGGGTGCAAACGTACGAACACGTGTTGTCTCGTTTAGTGCATTGGGATGTAAATTTAGTAATTTACCATGCGTAATCACATTATATATCATATTATTTTGGTAACGTATTAAAGAGAAGGAAATTTGTCACGCCGTGCTTAGTCACGTCACGTGACATAACTCGTATGTCGCGTGACGTGATCGCATTTGAGCGAAAATTACACGTCATGTTACGTCATGCGAATTAGTCATGTCACGTCAAGTTACGGTATGAAACATAGGTATCCAGCTTTTTTTAGTTAATTTTTAATTTTTTTTGGTACGTGTAGAGTATCCATGTTTCACTTATAGTGTAGGTTCAGTGATACCGGTACTCATGTAGTACTGATTTTTATTTTCTCTAGTTTAGACTAATGAATATTTGTAATTTGAATTATAAAGTAATGTCAGATACCCAACAGCCTTTTCTCAAAAAAAAATTACAACATTATTTATTTATTTTACAATTTTTATAATTTTCATATTTTTTTGATATATTTTTCTGAATTTCAACAATTTAAATTAAAATATAAAAAAAAAAGTTTCACGTGATTAATTTACGTCACGTCATATTACGTCATGTGTGATCACGTCATGTGTAGTCACGGTGTAACTACATGTGACGTGACCGTCTGCCACTATTTTGATCACATCACGTGAAAAAAAAATTTGATTACGTCACATTACGGCGTGTCACGTATTTCCTTTTCTAATGTATTATATCGTGTTTTGTCCTGTGTGTGCTATGATGTGATCAAGTCAGTCATATTATTTCTCGAAAGATGATCACAACATAAGATTGAACGCAGCACGCGACACGCAAATGATGCCACATAGCCAACACATAAATCGTGCCATACCATTCCGTAATGGAACTATACCATACCAACATTTCGCTGCAACTTTTTTTACATCCCTACCATACAAATATACAATGGTGAAGTTGACATGGTAATTAGACAGCGTGGTGTTACATGATGTATCTACCTGATGTACTTGTAATAATGGACAATTGATACCCACATTGACGTTGGTTTGTAGTAATTATCTTCCAACTTTCTCGTGGACAAAATTTTGTTTCCTATTGACAGCTACTTAATTGAAACGTCGTACCTAACTTATGAAATATAATTGTCTCCATTTAATTCTAAGAGAAAAGGATTTATGATTTATCCCTCTTGAATTTAGTAATTCGCGACAATGATGATATAATAATTATAACTTAGCTCGTATAATTCTTTCAGCACATAAAACTAATTAAATGTGAGGTTATGGTACTGCACATAGTGTGGACTGGTCCGTATTACAGATTAATATTTTCATTTTTAAAGTTCAAATAGTTTATCTGAATCATTCAATGTAATTTCCATAGAATTTTATATTTTTTTTAGAATTTGTTTACTAAAATAAATACAAAAATACTTTTTTTGAATGGTCTAGAATTTTTAGATCAAGTGATTTTCTACTTATCTAAAAAAGTAGTAAAAAAAATAAAATTTTAATTTAATTTGATCTTCAAATCAATTGTTGAATTTTAAAAATAAAAATATTAATTTATAGTAAAAACCATTATGCACTATGTTTATACCTCACTTTAAAACTAATATATATATTGACGTAGCTTATAATTATATATTGAACATATTATATAACATATGTTGGCATAGCATACTCATTCATGCATGCATCGAACTAATTTTACCAATCAATTTGTTCATCACGTTAAAATAGAAATAAAACGGACTGTTCCAAGTACTTCCAACCTTTATATATTTGTGTCCGTGTCATGCCTAAAATAGTAATTATCACAGCTCGACAAGTCCAAACTCTGAGCTACGGCACATTAGGCCCACTAACATGTCATGAAATTAGTTGTAACTTTTAACTAGTCACATGGTCAACCTTCACAAAAAAAAAAAACTAATCACATGGTCCAACTTTCTTGATAACAAAGAAGCACCATCTATGATCTATCACTATTCCAGAGGCCCACCACTGTTCACTAAATTTTGTCAGGCAAATTAATGCAAACCTAGCAGGCACTTGGACTGATTGCAATGGTCAAGTTAAAAACATAAGGGCCGGGGAATAAATTGTCATATATTCTTGGTCTCTACTCTCAATTATGTAACAGTGTTGTAAATAACGGTATGCGGTCGTCGGACGGATATGGTATCGCTAAGTGATTAATTGGTTGTATAACGATATGCGGTCGTCGGACGGGTAGGGTATCGCTAAGTGATTAATTGGTATACAGCCAATTAATCAGAATTATGCGGACAATTTAATGTTTTTATTTAATTTATGTATATATATATCATAATTTATTAAAAATAATTTATTTAACTCATTAAACTTATCAAATAAACTTAATTTAACTTAGTTTTATTATTATAACATGACACTACGCTTATTTCTTCCTAACACATAAGTATTTTACATGTTAAGTAACACATTTATTTAATGAAAAAATAAAATTAAGAATTAAGTTTTTTCAAATACTAATAACATATTATTTGAAAGAAATTAAACATTCCAACATAAAAACATTAAATTTAGTTTATGATAATAACTTAATTACATAAATGAACACGTCGTAGTAATAAAAAAATTACATCAGTAAGTAAGAAAAATATATAGTATATAAATAATAGAAGAATTAATCAATTTCAAAGTAAGTAAGAAGAAAAAATATATATAAATAATATTGAATGTATATCCAAGTACAAATAAAACTACAATATAAGATTTATAAACCTTATTATCACGCACTATCACAGAAAAAAAATGTGAAAATAAATATTCACTGGAATAAACGGGAATACGGGAATAAACGGAATAAACGGAAATAAACAGACGATTAAACGGTAAAACGGCCGATTAATCGTTTTCATCCGCTAACCTGCCTCCGTTAAGAGTGTGCGTGACGGTTAAGCCGTCGTTTCCGATTAATCGGCCGTTTTAATCGGCCGACTAGAGCGTTTTTTACAACACTGGAATGTAATAGGATCTACAATTATCATTTATAATTTTATAACAAAAGGGGGCTGGATATCTTATATATAATTTGAATAGAATATGTATAAATTTGATGTAATTTGAAAATCAACCGGTTATTGATGTAATTTGAATAATGTGGCGTCGATAATAAGTTTGGAAACTTAAACTTTCTTTATATATTTATAATTTGATGCACAACCAATTTAAATTATACACACTATGTTTAAAATTTAATTTTTCTTAATTTCCATAATTATTTAATCAATTATCGTAGTCTTGAACTAAATATAATTATCAATATACCGAATATGTGAAGTTAGAAAGAAAACGCGTCCAAAGTCTGTTCCGGTATTTGACTAAAACAGTCAAATTAGATTCCTCCTGGTATTAATTCTTGACTAAATTGACGTATCTATGCTTTAGGTTAGTTGAAGATCCACTTGGAATAATATAATGCCATCATGGCGAGAAAATGGACACTGAAGTATGTAAGTCCAAGTATACAAGTCAAAAGAAGAAAGGGAATAAAATGTCGTTTGAAAAAAGGGCTAATACATTTTGACATGTGCACTAACAGTTAAATTAGTTGTCAGGATAGAATCAGAAAATTAAAATTGGTTTCATTTTAATAATAATTTTTGTAAAATTTTAAAAAATTATAGGATAAAGATGTTAATTGTTTAAATTGATTGAGGGTGTTTAGCATCCTTTTCTCTATGCTTTTTTTTTTGTTCATGTTGGTATATTAAGACCACAATTAGGTAAGATATTAACAATATTATTTTGACTTCATGCAGTGTTACATACTATATAGGGATTGAAAACAGAGTGGATAATATTCGATTTTTATTTGATCCGTATTTGAAAATTAGATAAAAATATCCATAATTCAAATATCCGTGATATACGGATATGGTTTTAAAGATTAATTATTTGTATTCAAATAGTAGATATGTAATATATAGTTGAGTGTGGCTAAATTGCTGCTGGCAGCATTTTGGCTGAAGTGCTGCCGGGGCTATATTTCATTATGTGATGTTCAAACAACAAATACAAACCGTTAGATGTTCAATCTATATTAAAATCTACTTTGAGATCAAATTTTATATTTTTTTGAATTTTTTTACTATTTATTAAGCTGGTTTAAAAACCTCTGTTTTCAATGCTGTAGAAATTTACTGAAAACAGCGGTTTTCAAACCAGCTTAATAAATAGTAAAAAAATTTCAAAAAATGTAAAATTTGGTCTCCAAGTAGATTTTAATATAGATTGAACATCTAACGGTTTGGATTTGTTGTTTGAACATCACATAATGAAATATAGCCCCGGCAGCACTTGGCTAAAATGCTGCCAGCAGCAATTTCGCCACACTCTATATAGTTTAATATATATTATGAAAAAAATTTGTTATTCACTATTGTAATTAAATAAATATTATAAATTTTGATATTTTTTAATAAATATCTCATCTAATTTGTATCCGTATCTATCTAATATTTAATTAGTATCCATATCTGTATTCGAAAAATAAAAAACAGATATAAATATAATTTTACCACTGTATAGTCCGTAGTTTGATCTGTTTTCACCTCTAGCTGTACAAGTCATGTACTTTGTAATTTTGACTCTATTACTCGGATCCAAATCTGCTGAAATTTGAGATCGTGAACAGTAACTCTGAAATTCCTAAAATCCGGAATCCAACTGTCAAACTGTTTCGAGATGCATGCACAGAAAAACCAGCTATTTCGAGATGCGTGCATAGAAAAAATTAGATTGCTGGATTTGAAATTTCAGAGATTTCAGAGGTACTATTCATGGATCTCAAATTTCAGCAGATTTAAATTCTATTAATCGTGCACTGCGTGAAACTAAAACATGGCCGTTAATTATATCTTTACCCGAAATTAGAACCGTAGTTCAGATAATTGTATTAACATAGGCTGCCTTTATTGCTAAGAGCTACTTACATGACCCATTGATACAATATTAGGTTCCCCATCATTTTTGTTGTACTATTTCTGGTACCGGTAGAACTGCATTTATTGTATGGTTTCAGTTGACTTGACAGAAAATGGTAGAAAGTCTTCTTTAAATTGTAAATATTACAGTTAAAAAATCAAAGTAAAATTATTTCAATAGTACCTGTATCCAATCGTTATTTTAGATTCAGATAGTAATATTTTTCCTTTTTAATCCAGACCGTCCAATTTAAAAATAACGTATTAGATCGCTTTGCTAATGTTATTTATGAATGAATTTTTAGCCAGCGTAATTTGATAATTAACTTTAACAATATTAACATGTTACGGATTGACCCTGCTATGAATTTTTATCTCTATATTCGATCTGAACTATTAAACATGATCTTCATATAAAACTGTACTTGAAAATCCAATTATATAATTTTTGTAAAAAATCATTGCTTTCAGATGATCCATAATTTTATATCAAGTAATTTTTTATATATCTAAAAAATAATAAAACAATTCTAAAAAAAAAATGTAAAATTTAAACTCCAAGTAAAATTTCATATAAGGCTCGTATTTAACGGTTCGAATCAACCATTTAATTTTAAAAATAAAAATATGAATCCATAGCACGAGTCAATCCGTAATATACATATTATACCATAGTCTTTATCTATTTTAAATCGAATAATCTGATTACAAATCTCCGATTTGAGTCCACCATGTCAACTAAAACGATAGCAGTTTAAACAAACCAAAGCATCATATTTCTAATTGATATGGACCTAGATTACAGACTTTTAAAATGCAAAAAGAAAAAAGAAAAAAAAAAGATTACAAACTTTTTATAACTTGTAATTTTAAAATGTTGACGCACGAGCAAAGGATTTATTAGTGATTATCTGACCAGGACGCCAGTACGCCTTTTTCATGCTCACCTAACAGATTCCGAGTTGGCCATTTTACATAATCAATTTAGCATTATTTTACTACTACAACAAAACTACAAACAATAATTAAACGAGAAATGCGAGACAGGTCTAAGTCGCTCTCATTCAGATCCTCTATGCCCATATTATATTTCACCTTTCTTCTTGCTAAAGAATCATAGAAAATAGTTAGAATTTAGAAACGTCACAAGGCAGGTTATTTATATTAGTTTATAAGGATATTGAGCATCGTTTAATTAATTGATTTGAGAATTGAGGTGGACTTAGTTAATAAACTAATACGATCCACTGAATGTACAGAGATATTGAGCGTCGTTCAAGTATTGTTTTATATAATTAATTCATAGTTAATAAAATATATGAATATTTGATCAACTGAAGTGATTTTAATCCACGATCTCGATCCATGCAGGGAAGGACCACTTCAGATTTTCTCTGATAAAATATGGACAGAGTTATTTTGACTTCATGCAGCGTACGATTCATATGCTTTTTCATTTTGATTCTGTTGTCTTTGCTCTGCATGACGTCAATACAGTTCTGTCAATACTTATACTCATTTTCTCCTAGTTCCAACCGTTAGTCGTTACCATCCACCAAAACGCATATTAAGCAACACAAGATAATCCACAGAAGATCCATTTCTCCCTTGTAAGGTACACTCCCACAGTCTCTCCGTCCCCACTGCAGCGTGCAGATCCCTCTTCCTCCTTCCATTCCCTTCCTTCTTTTCCGGCGAACAAATACTTCCTCCTCCCCTCCTTACCAAGTAACATTGCTACCTTCCCTCCCCTCCCCTCCCCTCGGAGCAAATTCCAATATATTCTCCTGCGACTCTTCCAAATTGCAACAAGAATTTGGAATTTGGGCTACAATGGACGAGCACAAGAAGATAGATTTAGACGCGCCGCTTCTCTCGATCCGCCGTTTCTCGGTCGAACCACCGACCTCTTCTTTTACAACTTCCAATTCCAATTCGACAAAGCAGGCGCAAAAGCGGTCTTCTCTCCCCTTCTACAAACCCGATATCAAGTCGGGTCCAGTGAGGAATCCGGGTGTGATACCGTTTGTGTGGGAGCAACGGCCGGGTCAGCCCAAACCCAGTACAAACTCTCCATCTCGGCCTCCATTTGTGGCTCCGAGACCACCTCCAGTGAAAATGGGTAGCAGCGTCAGGACCCGCAAACCCGTTACCAATTATTCGAGTTCAGCGAAGAATGTAAAACATCCGTATTTTGAGGATTTTAATTATCCAAATAGTGAAAGATTAGAGGAGAAACAAGAGCAGGAGCAGATTGAGGAAGAGGAGAAATTTGATAAGCCACCGCAAGTTGTACCCGAAAGTGCTCAAGCTGAATTAAAGAGTGCCATCAGCAATGGGAATCACCAGACCCAAGAAACACACAAGGAAAAACAAGTGAAAGAGCAAGCGGAAAAAGAAATTAAAAAAAGAGAGCAAGAACAAAAGCAAAATGAAATGCGGGAAAAATTCGGAGAAGAAGAAGATGAAGATGAAGAAGATAACTTTTCTGATGCACTTGATACGTTATCTCGAGCCGAATCCTTCTTCATGAATTGTAGCGTGAGTGGTCTAAGTGAACTGCCTGCCGGGCCCACAAAGCCGTCTCCATATCCTGGGGCCAGTGATCCTGATGCCCGTGAGTTCATGATTGATCGGTTTCTTCCGGCAGCCCAAGCTGTTGCTACTGGGTCCCCACAGTACACCTTCCGGAAGGCTCCGGTACCGGCTCGAGAAGTTGCAAAACCCACACAAACTTTTGTTGGTAGAGGTATAAATCCAAGTCAGAGGAGAGTACCAGTACCGCTCCCGTACCAGAACCAGCCAAAATATGAAAATGGTTTTGAGGAAGAAGAGGAAGATGAAGATGAAGAAGACGATGATGAAGAGGATTTTGAGGAGTCTAGAAGGTTCTCTGCCAAGGGTTGTGGGTTCCTCCCTAGCTTTTGCATGAAAGGTTCTTTATTGATGATGAGCCCGGTACCTGGTATGAAGGCAAGGGGTAAGGTGATGCCGCCACTTGGCGGTGCTGGAAGGAGAAGCAGTCCATTAATCCGGAGCTCCAATAATGGATCAGATTCAAAGCATTCTGACGAGGCCTTTGAGAATTACATGGTTGGTTACTTTTGACCTTTTTAAATTCAGTTATTTTTCCTATAATATTTGTTAAGCTTATTTCTCACAATACCAATTTTTTTGTGTTCCATCCCAAAATTAAGACAATTTATTTACTTTCTACTACGATATTAGACTATGTATGCTCACTGATTATGCCTCATAAACCTTATGTTGATCTGTCCATTTCACAATTCCATGATTTTTATTAGAATCAGTTTAGGAAATGTTTAGAATTTTATCTTTGCTGTGATATGATGCCAGAGAACCAGTCACATTGTACCTTATACCAGATATACCAGTGAGATTTGATTATCTTTTTTCTCAAAACAAATTACAAATACATGCCTAGATCCAGAGTACTGGGTATAGTCTGACTGTTGACCTCCGCACTTGCCCACTTTGAACACTTGGGTCAAAACTAACTATGACAGCGGTATGTATGTAGCTTGGATTATATTATATATGTAGGTTAGATTTCTATTTATAACCAGAATTGACAGATTACCAACTTACAGAGATAGACCTGTCAAGACAACCCAAAAGATAAAGAAAGGAAAAAAAATATAGTTGGTTCAGTTCTTGCATCTTGGATTGATGGTGGCATCAGTTGTTGTTAGCATTAATATTTAAACTGGGAAAGGTAACATTACTGCATTGGGTTGTGAATTGCAATTTATTTTTGGGGGGTCGGGTTCCTCTGGAGCCTTCACATTAGTTTTTAAGTTGGTGAGCTTACAAAGAGAACAATTAATTTGAGAGGCATTATTGCAATAAATGCAGAGTAATTTCCTAGGACAACAGCTCCTAATAGGGGTGCAACAGGTACAAAACAGGTCGGCTGGAAGCATTTTCACACCCTTACACGTTATGTTAACGAAAAAAAACTTCACCCGTACCCGATGTGCTAACGAAAAAATAACCTTACCCATACCCATCTTATCAAATACGGTAGAGGTCGGATAAATAGATAAAAGGGTGCCATTGAAAAGATATACATGGTCTGTGAATAAAACTATATCATATTATGCATCATCCCCATATAAATATATATCTATATATACTTTTGTTGTTAATAATTACCGTATAAGATAACAAGTACGGAATAGTCTTTATCCGTACTCTTACTTGTTATGTTAAGGGAAATTTTTTTTACCCTTACCTGTACTGATAAGCTAACGAAAAAAAGAACTTACCTGTATCCGTCTTATTGAATATGATACGGATTGGGTAAACGGATTAAAGGGTACCATTGACACCCCTAGCTCCTAGAAGTGGTTAATTGAATTCTCAATTCCTTTTTCTAATTTGAGATATATTTTTTTTTTTCTTATTTTAGCACTCATGGGAACCAGTGTATAAACATAAACAAGACCAAACAAGCAATTCAAGTATGAAAATTAACGACAGCAGCAAGAATATAAACAGCGAAACAAGTCATCTCACCTACTGGAGCGATTCGCCAAACACAGGTGGAGGCTCATCTCCACTTATTCATTCAACTGGGAATTCTCTTGAGAAAATAGAATACAAGTCTTCTCCGGCTGTTCCATCTCACTGTAGCAGTCAAAACAGATCTAGTTCTCTTGATAGGGATCCAGACCGGTTTCTTGATGCCCAAGACTCAAACCCTAGTGAGGCTGCCTCAGCTACCGAAGAGGTAGAAAACGTAGTTGAAGTGAAAAAAAATGGTGTGGATTGGGTGTTGCCAGTGCAGTTGTTGCCATTGCCGTTGCCAAAATCACCAACTGAGTCGTGGCTGTCTCGTACCTTGCCATCGGTATCGGCCAATAAGCAGCCAGTATCGTCTTTCTTGGGTATGCAAGTGCAGAATAAGAAACAAGGTTTGAGAGAGAATGAGATGAAATTTTCAGGACCACCACGCCAGATACGGTTCTCTGAGGTAATTTTTAGTACCATTTGTTGTGTTTGTTATTGTGGAAGTTTGATATTTTAACCATAAAGTGTGGGTTTAGAATATATTAAACCGATACCAGTATGGTAGTGGACCAACCTAGTACTTTGGTTGTTTAGATGGTATTTTAGTTTAGGGCAGGGATCGATTAATAATGATTTAACTTGATGATTTTTTTTTCAAATTAAGTAATTTGAAATAGAAGAAGAATTAATAGACAAGTTGTTGACCTTATAGATTGGGTGTATATCACATTTCATTCAATTTCAAATTGCTTGATTAATAGTAAAACTTGCATAAAATTTCACCACTTTTTTATTATTTATGGTATAAATATACAGTATAGATTACATTCAAATGTCGGATTGAAGAATTAAATATTTTTTAACAATTTAATATCTCATCTAAAACTTAGATTCCCTAATTGCTTATAATTTATTTCATGTATTCTGTTGGTTTAATATCTAGGTACTTGAGAGGCCAGCATCAGTGCAAAGTGAGATCTGATGTACAAACAAGTTTTATTTTTTGTTTGTTGTTCTCATTTTAAGAAAGTGGATCATGCCTATAAGCCGGTCCACTATTGTGAGTAAGCTGTACGGTTATCTCATAATAATACAAATGGTTGCAGCTATATTTATTAAATTCAATTTGTAAATCAGTGTATTATAGAAAGCTATAGCTTGTAATAAATATTTTTATTTATTATGATAGTAATCATGCATCATCATCGTCATTATTGCTTAATTATAGGTTGCATTATGGAATTTTGCCTTGCTGGCTGAAACATCTCTAGATGTACTTATTTATTATTTTTTTTACTTAAGGTAGCTTTGGTTGGTGTAGGTGCACTGTACTTCAATTCGCAGTATGTATTAATATATTTAAAATGTAATTTACTTGAACTCATATGGTTTCTGGATTATTATCTGTGAAATCCAAATGACATAAAATATTAGCAACAATTTATCGGGTTTGCAACAACTTGCGGGCACGTTATAAAACCCCTATTCTTCTAATCTTCTCGGTTTCAAAGCAAACTAGCAAAGGGAAGAAAAACAAATGATTAAACAACGGAGCACCCACTTAAACACCCGAAAACAACAAAAAATAATTTCTGTGGTAATAAAATTTACAGAATTTGCAAAAAAATTCCACCAAATCTCCCTCATCTACTGTATGCATTTGTTCATCACAAAAATGAATTTCAGTGGCCCATAACAGTTCAATCAAGGTTCTAATTTTTTTACAACCCATAACAATTGGAATTCGGATCCTCCCCAGTACTGGACAAGGGAATCTTTTAGAATTAGTAAATCCGGACAGTTCTTTTAACTTTGCACATATTTTAAAGGGGATCCCTTTACAGTCGAAGAGGCACATGATCGATTGAGTTAGAGCATCTACATTCCTGAAACTCTTAGAGTTTCTAAATAACTGTTAACTGCTTTTAAGAAATTATAGACTCTGGAGTTTCTAAATGTTTACATCTCTGAAACTAATTTTAGAGTTTCTAATAAGCTACATTATCAGTAAATTAAACTAATTATAGCGAATACAGGCCAATCATTTTGCCACGTCAGAGTTTATAAACGATTTCTTCATAAGAAATTATTGAGCAAAGTTGATAAATAAGAAATCCATCTAAAACTGGTTTAGCAACTGCCACGTCAGATTAGAAACTCTAATAGTTTCAGGAATGCAGATGCTCTTAGATCTGGCTGTGACTTAATCTGAACCGTAAAGTTGTGGGCCGCACTGTTCAATACCTGAGAGGATATTTGTCCTAACAATCGCTGAATCCTGATAAATAAACAATTTCAGAGGGAATTTATATGCAATCTCTATTTGGATTTTTGATCCGTCCATTATATCATACAGGTAACACACACAAAGCCCATGATATATACAATTAATGTACATATAGATGGAGGCATAAGTGGCATTTAGTTTAAATTTAATTTTAAATAAAATTGTGTGTCGAACTTATAATTTTAAAATTATTTGATCAATGTGTCCATAAAATAAATTATGATGTCTCTAATCAGAGGATCCCTCCAGTATCTTTAGTTTTGACTTTTAACCGATCTTTCTGGCCCAAATGAAACTAAAAATGGAAGCCCAATCAGATCCTGATATCATTTCTTACACAGCCCAATAAATAAATTTGAAAGGTTAACGATATACTAGGTCAGAAAGCTTTTTTTTTTTTTTTTTTCTTGACATATTAAGGGGGCCGTATCAGAATCATCATGACAGTATCAGCGTTTAAAACAAAATTTTAAATTGGTGGCAAACTGGTCATTAAAGAAAAAAACCACATGAGGTACACGTTTAATCTTCACATTCACATGGATATTCAGGTGATATATATATAAGTTGTTTCAGAGGTAACAGAAAACAGCAATGATGATGTGCCAAAGTTCATCACTTAAAAATGAAAGTGTCATTTGTAATTGGTTTGAGTTCATCTATTTGATATGGGATAATTTAGGTAAGAAGCAAACTTATGATGATAAAAATGCGCCATTTAAATAACTCTAAAATGATATAAGAATAGCAAGTAGCTACATATTGTTTATTTTTCAATAGTAAAAATATATTCTTCAGGACATCTCTTTTGGTTTTTTTTTTTATTTGTACAGTAATCACATAATAGCTAAACAATCACAATACAAAATTTGAACTTACAATTCTGCGGATAAGATGCCGGAGGAAACAAAAAATTATCGTTTATTTGTACAGTAATAACATAATAGCTACATGTCTGAGCTAAAAATGAACTATACAAAGTTCCTCACTGCTTGCTATCCAAATATTCAATGGTTTTCGTGTTCTGATTTTTCAGATAATCCATTCCAGATACATTCTTGTTTATCTAGCCTTTTGGTTATTTGATCGTCGCATCACTTTTGTTGGGTACAATTATTACCCATGACTGCCGAATGCTTGCATTAGGCTATAATCTAGTGGTTGCTTATGCAGAGAATTTCCTTTCATTGTCCCGCATGGCCAATGCATCATTGGAGATGATAGCAAAGAGGTTTTTAGGGTTTCGTGTAGTTAGTAACGAGTAGATGGGCTTCGGTATGTGGGATGCTTGCGAGCTCTCAAATGATTAAGTCTCGTTCCTGTTAGGATTACAGCTAGTAGCAAGCTTCTCGTTTCAGGAAGGAGAGCCTTTTCATGGGGGGTTCTTTACCGACGATAAATTTTTTTTAACTGTTTCGAACTTGGTTACCTCTGACACTACATTTCTGGTAAAAGTGTATGAATTAATGTTATATGTTTTGTATCGAAATTGTTCAAATATTTGCTTGTTTCTATTTTCAGAAAACCTGTAAGAGTACTCAATTGGGTTTGAATTCTGATATAGTCCGATCGATAGAATGACAAAAGATCGATTACTTTCTTTCTGAGAAAAAGAAAAAGTTGACTACTTTTTTTACATGTGAGTGTTTATTTTCGTGGTTTTATTCTTTTTGGTATCTGCACGCCATTGAGAGGTCAATAAACAGCTAATTAACATTTATTAATGACATAAAGCTTTCTCACTTTCGTTTGAATTTCAATTCGTTATGAAAAGGTCACACTTCGTCTAACGCATGAAATAACAACGGAAAATAGATAGTGTGTATGGATTTTTTTTAACTGGTTATTTATATAACTTAAGAAATAATCAATGTGCAAATCTAACATTCTAGATTTACATTTAACTTGATACAATTAATGTCATTTCAAGTGAAAATTAAAAGTTTTCAAACATTAATTATTTAATTCAAAACGGAAATTAGTGTTGGGAAAGAACTAAAACTTAAAATATTTTATAATGAGATCTTCACAAGAAAATACCCGGAAGTAAAAATTATTGGATATATACGATTTCAAAACTCCAGCAAAATTCCAACCAAATTAACTCCTGCATGAATCTCCTATAAAACTCCAGTCAAATTCAGAACCTACAATCAGAACTAACTATGGCTAGCCCAAGCCTAACCCGATTCCTGATCTTGTTTGCACTGTTCATCACAATAGTCATGGCCGATACAGAAAACAAGCCTCAGGATTCGTCCACCCCTTTCCAACAAATGGTGGACCATCTCTTTAAAACCGTTCCGCTAGGCAATGATTCAGAGGAACTGAATTGGACTGTGCGTGCAAGAAATGATTCCGATACGAAAATTCCAGCACCGAAAAACTTGACAAATTTGATGGAGGAGTGCTGGATATACTTTGGCCACCCGCAAACGATCCGGGACGTCAAGGGCTTCTTTAAGTGGAGTTGCCAACCGTATCCGATCACATGCGATGTAAGTCATTATTCTTATATCTTTTTATTGTAGTTATATATATATATACACACTTTTTTGTTTCCTTTTTCGGAAATGTGTAAAAAAAGAATCTATAATTCAGAGAAAATAGAGTACATGATTCCTTAGCAATCTTTCAAAGTCTACATATCAGTTATTTAAACATCTTTGGTGTTTTCTGATAGGGTATCAAGGCGTTGCCAAAGGAGTGTATCGCCAACATGTTTTACTTGAACAAGAGCGTCAGAGCACCGCAAATTAAGGAGCTGTACAGCCGATGTACCATGAAACACCGGCCAATCGATGTGAAAACGAACCAATATGTCAGCTACTGCCAGGATCTGATTACGGTTTTGCAGATAAGGATTGACCTACTAACTTCCAAGGGGAAAGGCCGTCGTGGAGAAGGCGATGATGGCGGCAATGGAGATGTTTGATTAGATACAACAGAGGCTGTCTGATCAAATATCTATATATGTATATATTTTTTTGGCAATCTGATCAAATAATTTTATGATATGCAAAAGCTATACACTGTCATATAGTGTCATAAGATGGAATTAAATATAAAGGAGAGAATTTGGCTCTGCTTTGTTAGGCATATTGCTTCACATTACATGCGCAGTTTTAATAAACAATCAATCTTATGTTAGATCTAAAATAAATAGAAAACCTTCAAGGGTGAAATGGTATTTTTAATTTTTTGTATTAATAGCAACTTTTATATCTTTTATTTAGGGAAAATATAAAGTTAATCCCCTTAATTAATTGTGCCCATATGTTGTTCTCCAAAATTTTTTAATTAAAATACGGAACAAGAAAGTTTCAAGTGTGAAGTATGAAAGATCTTGACTATTCAAAGGAAATTTTATTGGTATGTACCTACTACCTATCTAGCTAGCTAGTGAGCTTATCTAGATACTTATGTATGAGCGCTGATTAGAAATAGAACTTTGTAAATAACTCCTTTTTTTTATCAATTGTTAATTGTTAGTGGCGACAACCCAACTAAACTTAAAAAAACAAAGAGAAAATTTTCGACTCAGGTATATGTACTTTACTAATTGATATACTTATAGATTTGGTTGCCAAATTAGAAATAAAAAAAAAAATGGTAAACAGACAAATTACGTACTCTGAAGTTAATAAAAAATCTACTAGTTTTAGAATGAGCTAAAAATTCAATCCAAATTCTTAATTTCAATTTCAATTTTTTTCATAATTTTATTTCAATATTCATCTTCATCATTTTGTTTCGAAAATAACTTCATACATAAATTTGTTCATAAAACTAATTTAATAACTATTTTTTTTCTTTCGTACACTGAGAGGATATTCTTTCAATAAAGATTAGTTATTAAATTCGTAAAGAACAAAAGTTCATTTTTTATTTATATGATGTATAAGTCGCACTCTATTCTTTTTAGAACTCTCCAATATTTGCTGTACAATATTCTCTAATTTTGAAATATATTAGAAATTTTAAGCTACATAGTTTGGGTTTTTGTTGTTGTTATAATTTGTTGTTTTTCATTTCTCTAACGAAACTCGTTCATTGATCGAATAAAATTCAAAATATTAAGGTGGCCCAAGAACTAAAACGATCCACATCATGTAATTATGTAAAAATTAGCACTAAAAAGGTTTAGAATAATTGAGATTTTTTTTTTTTTTGAAATAACGGTACTTCTGAATGTACACTAAATAATAAAATAATTACTTTGACGATTTTGAATTAAATATTGACAGTGCGGTCTTAATTTAGAAATTTGGGGCAAGTGCGGTAATTGTTAAATAATAATTTCACGATAATTTTTTTTTTTTCTGTTGTGATATATAATAACAGACATAATGGACTGGAGAATATAAAGTTAGAGACAATAATTAAAAGCTAGAAGGTGGTAACTGCAAAAGATGCATGCACACCTTTAATGCCCGTTGAATTTGCTGTGTCATGTTACAGGGCTGCAAACAAACCGAACCGAATCGAACTTACCTCCAGTTGAGTTTGGCTTGAATTAATTTCAAATTAAGTTTGGTTTGAATTAATTTCGAACGAACTCAATTTCGAATTGAATTTTTTACGAACTCAATTTCGAATTTTTACGAACTTTGTTACAACTTACTGGTTATAACTTATGGTTGGGCCATAAATCGAAATTATAGCACTTCAATAAAAACTCAGGCATTCTGAATTCTAATTACACAGTACACCAAAGTTTATATCAAAGTTCATTACAAATAACAAAATTTATATCAACACCAAAGTTTAGTACCATCAATCAAAGTTCAGTACAATCACATAATCCAAAGTTTTCCAAATAGCCAACAGGAGCAACATCACCAAAGTTTTCAAATATCCAAAGTATTCAAAGTACAATTTAAATATCAATAGAAGTACAGAACAATCACCAAAGTCTTGGAATTATTACAAACTCAAATATTATCCTAAATAAAACATTAAAGTTCATTATCAGCGGAAATCAACGGTTCACGTTTGAGTTAATTTCGAGCTAAGTTTGGTTTGCGAACCTATTTCGAACGAACAAGGTTCAGTTTGAGTTTGGTTTGAATTAATTTCGAACTAAGTTTGGATTGAATTAATTTCGAACGAACTCAATTTCAAATCGAACTTTTTATGAACTTTTTCGAATCAAACTCGAATCGAATTATGAACTACGTACGAATTTTTTGTGCAGCCCTAGTCATGTAAGAGCATCTCTATTGATGATAATAAAGGAATAGAAGGAAATTCAATGAATCAAGATTAATAAAAATGATTTAGTAAATTTTTGGAGAATACTTTTTTTTGGAGGAAAAATACGGGGTCTAACTCTCATTTTATTAATTTAGTAGATTGTCATTTGAAGTCATTCCGATAGATTTTGAAATTAACTTCATAAAAAAGTTTGATGTAAGTTTAAGAACACTCTTAACTAATTTTATAGTTTTTGTTAAACTCTTGTTGCTGTTCATATATCAAGTATAAATTTAGAAATAACTATTTTCATAAAACCATGGACTTCAAATTATTATGAGAAGTTATTAAGGATAAATTAGAGGTTACTATTTCCTTGAAGTTTTTGGATTCTTATCAATTTAGTTAATCCAATGGACGAATGTCATATTCACGTATCAAGTGCAAATTTCGAAATTATTATTTTCATGAAATCATGGACTTCAAAAAATTAAAAAGTAGTTTTATTATGAGAAGTTACTAAGGTAAATTAGGAGTTACTATTTCCTTGACCGGGATTTTTTTTTTTTAAATTAGGGGTTTCAAAACCACCAATATAGAATAGAATAATTCTGTATATTTGGATGCTTATCTCTTTATTTAATCCAATGGTCAGGATGTAAATAAGTTTCTTATTTATATCCTTTAGGGGGTCACGACCTAATATTAAAAATTTAGGGCAAACTTGTCGTGGGGAGTTTGCCAAAAAAAAATCCTTGCAGATAGAGAGAGAGACACGTTTTTTGTTACCACAATCATTTCTACATTTTCAAAGTCTAAATTGTCGATCCAAACTGTTCAACATGATCTCCACAACAAAATGTGCTTGCAGATCAAATTTTACATTTATTTGAATTTTTTTACTATTTATTAAGATGGATACAAAATTCAATAGTCTGAATTTGACTAGTTTTTGTAAAATACTTAATAAATAGTAAAATAATTCAAATAAATGTAAAATTTGATCTGCAAGCACATTTTGTTGTGGAGATCATGTTGAACAGTTTGGATCGACAATTTAGACTTTGAAAATGTAGAAAATGGTTGTGGTAACTTTTGTGATAACAAAAAACGTGGTAATCGGATCCCTCCTATATATATATATATATATAGAGTAAGGCTACGGTGCTTTGCAAAGTAAACCACCCCGTTTACTTCGGACTACTTTTTGGATTTTGAAAATTCAAACAACCGATCCGAATCGTTCAACATGTTCTAAACATTGAAATGTGCTTGGAGACCAAATTTTACATTTTTTGGAATTTTTTTACTATTTATTAAGCCACTTTGAAAGTTTCTGATCCGGTGGTCCAGAAAATTTTAGTGTTTTTTACTGTTCGCCGTCGGATCAGCGATTTTCAAAGTGGCTTAATAAATAGTAAAAAAATTCCAAAAAATGTAAAATTTGGTCTCCAAGCACATTTCAATGTTTAGAACATGTTGAACGGTTCGGATCGGTTGTTTGAATTTTGAAAATCCAAAAAGTAGCCCGAAGTAAACGGGGTGGTTTACTTTGCAAAGCACTGTAGCCTTACTCTCTCTCTATATATATATGAGGAGGGTTCAAATGCCTCCATTTTTCATGCCTCCATCATGCCTCCATTTTTAAAAACTTTAATAACTCAAAATTTAAAACTTAAAAGTCAAAATAAAACCGTTGGATATGATCTACATCATTTTATCTATGTGCTCACAAAAAATTATCACATTTCGATTTTATTTTTATGTGAATCAATAAGTTGAAAAATCAACGTTTAGAAATTATCCACATTAGCACGTTTTTTACAAGCTCTTGATAACAACCAAAATAAAATTGAAATGTCATAATTTTTTATACGTGTATAGATAAAATGATGTAGATCATATCCAACGGTTTTATTTTGACTTTTAAGTTTTAAATTTTGAGTTATTAAAGTTTTAAAAATGGAGGCATGGTGGAGGCATGAAAAATGGAGGCATTTGAACCCTCCTCTATATATATATATATGGCAAATTCTTCTATGGACATAAGGACCTATTTGTAAAATGAGCATATTTTTATTTTCAAAGTTCAAACAGTCGATCCGACCGTTCAACGTTATCTCCATATTAAAATGTACTTGGAGGTAAAATTGCTGATCCAATGGTCCAGAAAATTTTACTGTTGTGTACAAATTACTGTTTTTTCAAAGTGGCCTAATAAATAGTAAAAAAAAATTCTAAAAAATGTAAAATTTGGTTTGCAAGTACATATTTATATGGAGATCATGTTGAACGGTTAGGATCGACCGTTAGGATTTTGAAAACTCAAAAATTGAGCCGTAGCACGGAGACCTCTATGCTATGCATAGCACCGTAGACACTTCCTATATATATATATATATCTCTCTCTCTCTCTCTCTCTATATATATATATATATATAATATAACTTTTATTTGGGCTCCAGCAGAAAATTGTTATACACCCCAATCACTTTTAAAGTTTTAATTAAACAATCTTCTTGATAAATTTCATCTTATACACCACAACTGTATAATTTCATGAAAATTGAATGGGAAATCAAGGTTGCTTTTAGCATTGTTAATTTCTATTTTTCATTTTTATAGTAAAAAATAATAACGCTTGAAAAATTATGCACGTGTATAGTCGCTCTCATGCTTCGAGTATGTGGTAAAAACTGTTCCAAACTCGGCTGTTAATATACAAAACTTATCAACTTTGATTACAAAATTGTTATGGAGCTCCTAAATGACCCCATTATAGTTTCATAATCATTTCGCTTCACTGCTGACCGCATATCTTACTAAAGAGGAAGGCACGCATAAATGCAATTGAGCAATGATGTAAGCAGTAACACTGCAATATGCCAATATCCACCTTGGTCAAACAAGTCGAACCATGCTGGATCCACCTCAGTCAAATAGTTCTATCACTGCCGATATCAGTATTTCCTGAAAACCTAACATTAATGCACTACCCTTTGCTGACAGTCGAACCCTAACAATAACTGCTACTTTTGAAGTTTTGATTGGGTTCTACGAAGCTCACTTTTACTAATCCTGACACTTGATTTGTAGTCCATAAGGTAGGCCGCAGTGCATAACGAAGCTGTTATTTTAAACTGTTTTACTTTTTATGGTTCCATCTTCTGAATAGGGTGTAAAATTGACCGAAAAAGAAATTACATCAAGAAGCAGTATCGTAAAAAAGAAAACAAAATAACACTGGGCCCAAAAGGTCAGCTAGGCCTATTTTTGGGCCGAAACTATAAAGTACGACCCATTTAGTAAGATTATTTACGACCGTCTATTCATAATTCGGGCTATGCCCGTAATGTACAGGAACCTTTAATATTCGTGCGGATTTAATCGAACAGTTCGCATCTACACTCAAAATTTGACTCAGACTGAGATGATAAGAATTAAAGAAAAGGTCGGGGTTCCATCTCAATTTAAGACTGAGATGATAAGAATTAAAGAAAAGGTCGGGGTTCCATCTCAATTTGTTAAACCAGTTGGCCCAACGAAGCTCACTTAACCTAATCCTCCTCTCCGGTGAGGCAACATCCTCCGTCTCTGACACTTGATTTGTCTCCTTATCTTCTACCTCGGGTCTCGCTTTTCGCTTTTCTCTTTCTCCGTTCGTCCATACCGGTATTCTTGCTGGCCTTCAAGAGGTTTGTTTTATTTTCCCTGTTTATCTTTTTTTTTTTTTGTGTCAATACTCCGTTCTTCCCGGTTGATTATGTTCGATTTTTCTGAATGCAGTAGCAGCATACAATGCTATGTGTGTCGTCTCTTGGCCCCTTCTCTTCGCCTTCACCTTCAACCTCCCAATCCCAATCCCAATCCCAATTCCCATCCCCATTAGCATCTCGCAGAGGCATCCGTCTTGTCCGCTACGCCTTCCCCCAATCCAAATCTCGAACCCACAGCATCACCAACAAACCAAATTCACAGCAAAAGGAGGGGAGAAGGCAGCACTCGAAGCCAGATGCCATTTCTACCCAAGAGGCGCTTCACCGGTTCAACCAGCTGTTGGCTGCCCGGAACCCTCCATCCTCTATCATTCAATTCAATCAACTCCTTACCGTCTTGGTTCGCACCAGAACCTCAAACAACCTCATATTTTCCCTCTTCAACCGCTTGACCCAAGCTAAAGGAATCAGTCCCGATGAATATACATATGCGATAGTGATGAACTGTTGTGCCAGAATGAATCAGGTTGGACTATTGTTTGGTTTTCTGGGACGGTATTTCAAAGCGGGATGTGTACCCAATGTGGTCTTGTTTAACATTCTTATAGATGGGCTGTGCAAGAAAGGTGAAATTGATAAGGCCATGGAATTTCTACATGACATGATGTCTAAAACGCACAAGCCTGATGTCGTGACCTATACCACTCTTATAAATGGACTATGTAAGAATGGTCAAATTGATAAAGCCGTGGATTGTTTACATGACATGATTTCTAAAGGGTTTGAGCCTAATGTTGTAACCTATACCACTCTTATAAATGGAATTTGTAAGAATGGTCAAATTGATAAAGCCGTGGTTTGTTTACATGACATGATTTCTAAAGGGTGTGAGCCTAATGTCGTAACCTATAGCACTCTTATAAATGGACTATGTAAGAATGGTCAAATTGATAAAGCCATGAATTGTTTACATGACATGATTTCCAGAGGGTTTGAGCCTGATGTAGTGACCTATACCACTCTTATACGTGGATTATGCCAGAATGGTGAAATTGAGAAAGCTGTAGATTTTCTACATGACATGATGTCTAAAGGGCACGAGCCTAACGTAGTGACCTACAGCACTCTTATAGATGGATTATGCAAGAATGGTCAAATTGAGAAAGCGGGAGATTTTGTGCATGACATGGTGTCTAAAGGGCACGAGCCTGACGTAGTGACCTACAGCACTCTTATAGATGGACTATGTAAGAATGGCCAAATTGATAACGCCGTGGATTGTTTACATGACATGATTTGTAAAGGGGTTGAACCTAACGTTGTAACATATAACACTCTTATAGATGGATTATGCAAGAACGGTAAAATTAAGCAAGCTGTGGGTTTTCTACATGACATGGTGTCTAAAAGGTACGAGCCTGATGTTGTGACCTATAACACTCTTATAGATGGACTATGCAAGAAAGGTGAAACTAAGAAAGCTGTGGATTTTTTGCATGAGATGATGTCTAAAGGGTTTGAGCCTGATGTCGTGACCTATAACACTCTTATAGATGGATTATACAAGAATGATGAAATTGAGAGAACCATGGATTTTCTGCATGAGATGATTTCTAAAGGGTTTGAGCCTGATGTCGTGACCTACAGCACTCTTATAGATGGACTATGCAAGAATGGTGAAATTGAGAAAGCTGTGGATTTTCTACATGACATGATGTCTAAAGGGCACGCGCCTAACGTGGTGACCTATAACACTCTTATAGACGGATTATGCAAGAATGGTCAAATTGAGAAAGCTGTGGGTTTTCTATCTGACTTGATTTCTATAGGGCACGAACCTAACGTTATAACCTATAATACTCTTATTGATGGACTATGCAAGAAAGGTGAAATTAAGAAAGTCATGGATTTTCTGCATGAGATGATTTCTAAAGGGTTTGAGCCTAATGTTGTGACCTATAGCACTCTTATAAATGGACTATGCAAGAAAGGTGAAACTAAGAAAGCCGTGGATTTTCTGCATGAGATGATTTCTAAAGGGCACGAGCCTGATGTTGTGACCTATAACACTCTAATAGATGGATTATACAAGAATGGTGAAACTGAGAAAGCTGTGGATTTTCTGCATGAGATGATGTGTAAAGGGCATGAGCCTGATGTCGTGACCTATAACACTCTTATAGCTGGATTATACAAGAATGGTGAAATTGAGAGAGCCGTGGATTTTTTTCAGGTAATGCTTAGGAAAGGTGTGACACCCAACCTTGTTACATACACTAGTGTTATCCATGGACTTTCCAAGCTAGGCTACTGGAAAGAGACACTTAATGTTTTCAGGGAGTTGGTTGAGCGAGGGTTTTTGCCAGATGAATATACTTATGGAGCACTTGTGGGTTCACTTTGCAAACAAGGTCAAAGCAAGGAAGCTCATAAGTTACTTGATTTGATGATTGAGAGAGGTCTGAAACCAAGTGTCGTTCCATATACAAGTTTGCTTCTTGGCTATGCAACTGATGGCACTCTTAGTGATGTGATGAATATCCTCGACTCGATGTTGCTCAACAATTTGCAACCAAGTTGTGGTACTTATGATGCATTGGTTGATATATACGCTAAGAATGGAAAAATGGACGAGGCTATGTCCTTGGTCAACAAAATGAAGCAAGAAGGGCTGTAATCCCAACTTAATTAGTTGCATGATCTCTGATATTTGAGATGCTTTTGTAAATGGTGCATTTTCATGATGATGGGAAGTAATTGGAAAAGGGTTGCAATTGAACTGACATTTCAGGGAGAGTTTTGCTTGTTTAGTTGTAGTTGCTATTTTAGGTTTCTTATTTTCTTAGTTGTTCTATAAATTGAAGTTCTGGTAAGTTGTTATCTACTTTGATAATTTTTTAAAGGAGTTTCCATTTTCTTTCTGAATGAAATTTGTAAATTTGTTTAATAATCATTTGCAATTTTATTGGTTTATTATACTCTTGTTAATATTGGTGAAATGTTACAACTACTTTTTGTATAATTTGATCTAGCTGCTATTAGAATGGCAGTGACATTGTCGAAGTGATTTTTGATTTTTTTTGTCCGATTCGTATCAGTACTCGTTATATATATATATATTATATGACAATTGTATCCACCCATGAGCATGGTTTCAGTGGCTTCTGGGAAATATGAATATGGCATGATGTTTGTAGCTTTAGATTTGCTTTATATTTTTGGTTGTTTCGTTCTGTTGGTTTATCATGTTGTTGGTTTCTCAACTAACTTGAGATAATAAATTCAAGTTTCAACCGCATAAATACACAACATTAAGCAATAAAAAAAAAAATAAAGGCATTTGAAGCATCCTCTTATTATATTATATGTTCGTTTTGGCGTTCATCTTTTTTGTTTGTAAGAGGATTGGCACAGTTTTAATTGAGAACTCCTCGAGATTTATTTTTTTCTCTTCTTTTTGTTTCCTTATGTTTTCTTTTGGACTATGTATCATGTTACAATTTTTTATCTTAGAGGCCCTTTTGATTTTCAAATTATGATAGGTTTAATTGTAAATAAGATGAGCTGCAGAGTGGAGAAGGTTAAGTAGTGTGGATTCGTGCAATTTTTGTTGGATTCCAGTAGCTGACTTTGCACGAAAATTGATTGACATAGGACCAAAGATAAATTTCATTTTATATACCACAATTGTATAATTTCATGAAAATTAAATATAAAAGCAAGGTTGCTTTTAGCATTGTTAATTTTCTATTTTTCATTTTTTTTAGTCAAAAATAATCACGCTTGAAAAATGATTTGAAATTAGTTCCAATTAGTAGTTTGTTTGTTCAATTCTTGTGTTCTTAAGCATTGTCAAATCAAGATTCAAGAACCGGACATTTTTTGTTTTTTCCCTCGGTTTTTTTTTTCTCTTTTTTTTCGCTCTTTTTCCAATACTAGTGTAAATTATGTTAGACATTTTTTTTGACTATTTTCTTTTTTTTCTTTTTCAGGGTCTTTTTTCAATTGAGGGAGGAATCTTTGTGAGGTTCTTTAGTCATCTTTTTTTAAAAAGGTTATATTTATAAATATCGCTTTTAGTAGCTAGTCTTTGATTTTGGTGGTGTAATTAAACAATCCTCTTGCTAATGCAAATGGGCATAAATGCCTCTTTAAAATATATATAGAGAGAGAGATGGGCTATTGTGCTTTCCAAAGTAAAATGGGGTTTTACTTCGGGCCATATTTTCAATTTTGAAAATTCAAACAACCGATCTGAACCGTTCAACATGTTCTCTATATTGAAATGTGCTTGCAGACTAAATTTTACATTTTTTGGAATTTTTTTACTATTTATTAAGCCACTTTGAAAATCGCTGATCCGGTGATCCTGAAAATTTTACTGTTTTTTACTGTTCACAGTGGATCAGAGATTTCAAAGTGGCTTAATAAATAGTAAAAAAATTCCAAAAAATGTAAAATTTAGTCTCCAAGCACATTTCTATATAGAGAACATGTTAAGCGGTTCGGATCGGTTGTTTGAATTTTCAAAATAAAAATATGACGTGAAGTAAAACAACGTTTTACTTCACAACTCACCATAGTCTATCTCTCTATAGAAAAGTATTTGAGTAGAACTAGGGTGCTCCTAAGCTCACCAAGCCCTTCCGTGAGCGCGACTCTAAAACCTATCAAATTGACTTCAAACGACATTTTCAAACCGTTAGATGTTCAATCTATATTAAAATGTGCTTGGAGACCAAATTTTACATTTTTTGAATTTTTTTTACTATTTATTAAGATGGTTTGAAAATCGCTGTTTTCCAATGGTGCAGAATTTTAATAAAAACAGCGATTTTCAAACCATCTTAATAAATAGTAAAAAAATTTCAAAAAATGTAAAATTTGGTCTCCAAGCACATTTTAATATAGATTGAACATCTAACGGTTTGGAAATGTCGTTTGAAATCAATTCGATAGGTTTTAGAGTCGCGCTCACGAAGGGCTTGGTGAGCTTAGGAGCACCCTAGTTTAGTGGTTTGACACTGCCCGCCTGGGGCTGCCCGTGCCCGGTCCGCCCGTGCCCGGTGCCCGGGGTACCCGTACCCGTGCCCGGGTATTGGCGGGTAAACGGGTACGCGGGTACGGGTCTGAAACGGGCAGGGTGGCTGTTTTTGGTGCCAAACCCGGGTGTACCCGTACCCGCCAAACCCGTGCCCGCTGCCCGTCTGCCCGCACCCGCGTACCCGTTTCCTTTGAGATTCGTGCCAATTTAAAAAGAACGGTGCAGATCAAGTAATTGTAAAAGATTCCCTTCACTTTCGAGTTTCGACGTGTACGGTGCCTATTGGGTGTAGCGCAGGGGCACCCGCGTTACCGCGTACCGTGTCCTTTGAGATTCGTGCCAATTTAAAAAGAACGGTGCAGATTCCCTTCACTTTACGAGTAGCACAGGTGTAGCACAGGTGTAGCGCAGGTGTAGCACAGGTGTATCCTCTGCATTAACTGTTGAAGATTCCCTTCACTTTACGAGGCAGCGGGCACGGGATCCTCTCCAATAGGTGTAGCACGGGATCCCTTCACTTTACCTGATCGGCTGATCCTCTCCAATATGTGTAAAAGATTCCCTTCACTTTACGGTTTGGGATTAACTCTCACCGCTTTGAGATTCGGTCTAACGCAGGGAGCAGTATTATTTGGCTTTGAGATTCGTTCCAAGTTAAAAATAACGGTCCAGATTAACAGCAAAAAAAATAAAAAAAAAATACTTGTGCCCGTCCTGCCCGTGCCCGCTGTACCCGTGCCCGTTGTACCCGTCTACCCGCAACGGGCACGGGTTTGAGACGGGCAGGGCGGAGTTTTTAAAAAAAAAAACCCGCCTACCCGTGCCCGTTGTACCCGCCTACCCCCCTACCCGCCTACCCGCCTACCCGCTGCCCGCCTTGGGCACTACCCTGCCCTGCCCGAGGTACCCCTTAGCAGACCACTACCCTAGTTCTACTCAAAGTATTTTATCTTAGAAAATGAAATAAACAGAAAAGTATGAAAAAAATTAGCAGTTGGCCACAAGATAGGCCGCACCGCCGCAGTGCATATGAAATCTTATATTGCATTTAATTTGAGACTGTATGAAGCTGTAATATAAAACTGTTTTTATGGTTCAACTTCTGAATAGGGTGTCAAATTGACCGAAAAAGAAATTACATCAAGAAGCAGTATCGTAAAAAAGAAAAGAAAATAACACTGGGCCCAAAAGGTCAGCTAGGCCTATTTTTGGGCCGAAACTATAAAGTACGACCCATTTCGTAAGATTATCCCAACAAAGATATGGCAACAAAACGGCGTCCGTATCTCTGCATTAACGCATCATATGAGTTTTATTCGTGACCGTCCAATCATAATTCGGGCAAATCCGGGCTATGCCTGTTATACACTTGGACCTTTAATATCCGTGCGGATTTAATCGAACGGTTTGCATATAAACTCAAAATTTGAGTTATCTCCGACTTAGATGATAAGAATTAAAGAAAAGGTCGGGGTTCCATCTCCATTTGTTAAACACAATAAGCAAATATTACAGGTTCTATTTGCAAATTTGCCTACCGAGCTGCTCGCGCGCGCTCCTTGTTTCCCCTTTTCTCTCGATCGACTGAAATGGCGTCGAATTCAGCAAGCGATTCTGGTGAGTTGGATTTTGAGTAGCTCTATTTCTGTTTGTAAATCTCTTTTATCGCTTTGATTTCTTGATTCTGTTGTCTTTTTTATGGAATGCGTCTCCTTTCTCATAAAAATTGGTTATTACTGTGTCGAACGATGATCAATTCCCTTTGAGAAAAAGTGAGGCAGTAGTAGCAGCAATTAGGTGTTAAGATTCTCTCCATTTGGTACATGACATGACTGTTGGCATCATCTCCTTCAGTATTGGTATTTACTTAAACAGTACTGCTGTAGCAACCAAGAACAAAACACCCCCAAAATGAAGACCGTTAGCAATTATGAAAAGGTAAATATAAAAACAAAAACAAAAACAAATAGCAAAGAAAAGAAAGGTAAATATTATGACTGGTACATCAAAGATAAAGTACTGTGTGCCAAACTGCCAAGGTCATACCAGTGTCTACTTGATTTGAATGCAACCCACTAGATTATATCATAAAACATGGCTTTCTGCATTACTAATAAGTTGTAAGAAATCCGCTGAATTATGACTGGTACATCAAATATGAGTTACTGTGTACCAACGTTGTTTCAGTATCTACTTGATTTGAATGCAGAATAGTTGGTTTCTGTGAGTAATAAACATGGTTTTTGATGTCAGAAATTCACTTAGGTCCTTTGTGTCTTTGATGTTTTTCTGACAAACAGCTTGTGGGCATAAAAATAGTTGGTTAAAAAAAAATAATGGAATACCTTTGGTTTGTTAATATGCTCCTTAACTAAGTGGGCTATTGCAACAGAGGCACTTTCATATGTACCTAACATCAAATAATATGATTACCTAGAGAACCTGGTAAAATACTGAAATGCGTCTACAAAATTTGACAGCTTTTCTCTGTAGAAATGGGTTGTAAAGATGTTAGGTGAGGAGGCTTATATAGGTAATCTCCCTTTGAGTAGGGGTGTGTTAGATAATTATCAGTTTGCTGGGGCATATATTATTACTTTCGTATTTTAGGAGCACCCATGTAATTTCCTTTATACATAAACTCTAGTAGGCTAGTACAATAGTAATTCCATTGCCCTCCCCTCAGAATTAGTTTTAAGACATATTATTGTGTGTAATTGTATTCTTTCAATGAAAGATTTTATATAAATATATATATGAAAATATATAATAAGTTCTTTCTCATGTTCTGTTACAATCATACAGGATTAAAAGGCGAGTCAAGCAATCAATCTGAGGATCATGGTAACTTTTTTATATTCATTCATAATTGCATGCTTCCCCATACAACCATGGGTTATCAATTTTGATTATCTATATGTGGTTTTACTAGTTAGCCCCAGTAAAAAAGTATGCTAGAATTTGATTCTGCAACTGGCCTCTAGTAGCCGAGGACTGTAATTGAGCTTTAATTGGGAAATGGAATCTCAAACAAAACCAATTTATGTCACCTTTAGTTGTGTATTTCTACATCAACAATGACTCCTTAATTTGCCCCTCAAATGTTTGTTAAACCCAGACCATTTCAAAAATCCTTGAAAATTTGACTTGAGAATTTATCCTTGAAAATTTGACTTGAAAATTTGTAGAAACTAAGGCACGAGTGGAGGAAACATGGAGGAAGATGAATGCGGGTTTACCCACTAAGCTGCCTAAACCCGTTATGCACAAGCTTGGTTCGTCTACAATACCTAAAACAAATAAAAGTACCCCTGTAAGTATCTACATATTTCACCTTATATTATTCAAGTTCCATTGATAAATGAGTACCCCTCCATTTCATTTTGTTATTTCTTTAGGTAAATTTGCACACCCAGGAGTGAGGGATTAGGTTTACTTTTAAATACTTTTTCAAGAGAATTGTTCAGGGGTTTAGGGAATTTCTTATATCGGTGAGTGTAGTTCTTCAGATGCTTCTCTTTTTACGCAGCTGTATGTGATATTTTTAGGTAATTTAGAGGCCTCACAGTGATTCCCTGTTATTCATATCTTTTTTACTTGACTCCCTTTGAAGGATTGGATGGCCAAACTTGGGCTTGCACCAAAGAAATTATCATCAGAGAATAGTTCAGTTGCTTCGGCGAAGACATCTGATTCTGTACAAAATAGTGTGGGAGAGGATGCAAAACGATTTGCAGCAGCTGCACTTGCAGCTGTTAAAGATGCTGCAGCAAATGCCCAAGTTGGCAAAGGGAAAATTCAAGTGAGTCTTTCCTTTTTACTATTGAATGATATTGTTCTGGTACCATCACTTTTGGGTGATACAAGTTACCACAATCTCTCTTTACATTAGTATTTCAAAAATCGAAAATTGAAATTCAAATGGTAACTTCAAACAGTTGGTCTCATTCTTCTTGTCAAATGCTGCATTCATGTAAATTTTTTAATTTTTTCGAGCTTGTTTTGTATAAAGATCAAAGGCCAAAAGATGAGCACACTAATTTTCATTTTACTTACACTTGATCTTGAGCTAAACAAACTCAAAGCATCAAAATTTTATGTGACTGCATCGCTCATGAGAAGAACAAGATCAATGGTTCAGATCTATTGTTTTAGTTTTGGATTTTGAAATATTAATGCGAAAGAGAGGTTGTGGCAGCTTTTGACATCAGATTTGTCCTTTCTTTTTCTTTTCCTTTTTTATTTTCTCTCTATGTGTGTATACGACTATAAGTTGTGGCGGAGTGCAGGAGCCGAATTTCATGCATACCCCTAAAAGTTCTCAAAATGTATACTCAGATCCTCTTTCAAAGTTAATATCACATCTACCTATATATATTATAAGAACACAATCAATTCTTTTCTTCCATTTAACAAACCACTCTTTCTATTCACAAGTGGCAGATGTATTAATTAATATGTTTTGCCAGGATTTCTTAAGTTCGTATCTTGTCGGAATATGCAGACGATTTTGTCATTTTTTGGGGCATAAATGCAACTTTATGTTTTGCAGTAGTCAGACATAAATAATTTTAACGAAACCTTATGTGATGGGTACAGAAATTCTATGAATTAAATCTTTTATATTACTTCAAATTTACATAATCGTATCTTAATGTGTAAATTTTATTATTACTACATGCAATTGTAGATAACAGAGGTGCGGGATTTTGCTGGAGAAGATATCCAAGTAAAGAAACTTGTAGATGCCAACTCGAAGGAAGCCGAAGAAGAAAAAACAAAATCAACGGGGGCCCCACCAAGTGCTCTGGACAGTGTACTAGAACAAATAAAAAAGAAACCAAAATTGAGTGTATTAGACAAGACGAAGAAAGATTGGGGGGAGTTCAAAGAGGAGAATAAAGGCATGGAGGATGAGCTTGACAAGTATAAAAAGAGCTCGAACCAATACTTGGATAAGGTCTCTTTTTTGCAAAGAGCAGATTATAGAGAGTTTGAAAGAGAGAGGGATGCACGATTGGCATCGCAAGCTAAGAGGAAGGCAGAATCGAGGGATCATGATTTCTAGGTTTTTGCAGTTAGGGTTCGATCAGGTTTGAATTGTTGTAACTTTTAGGGTAGTTTGATGTACTTTTTGTGACATTTGGAACTTGTTTATTGTTCATTTTATTCTTGGAACTCATTACCATTTTGAGTGATCCGTTACCGTGTATCAGGTCGAAATTTTCGCTATGAAATTGCCCTTTGCTCTCTTAATTGAGGCATTCCAATTTGGAGACAACAACAAAAAAAAAGATAAAAAGGAAGGAAAAATGAAAAATAAAAAAAATACAATTGGGGTACTGAAAAGTATTTTGATTTAGTTAACTTATAGTATTATTTTGTTGAAGAATATGATTGTAAATTTTAAAGCTATATCTCGGTTAATTTGTTTATTGCTGTGCCTGTGCGATTTCTAGATTCTGGTACCAGCCTTTCCAGTGTTGATATGTACCAGCTAAAGTCTCAACCTGTACTTAAAACTGTTAAGTCCATGAATCCATATATAATTTGACCTGCTTTGATTTTCAATGTTATGAATTATAAATAATAAATGAATGTCCATCAACAGGGGAGCCAGACTTGTAGACTATGAGAGTCGATCATATTAAAATTTTCTATAGAGAATGAGGATCAATTTTACAATATCTCGATATTTTAATTTAAATTTTATATAAGATCATACAAAAATATACAAAAATTAAAAAAAAAATAGAAATCAATTGACCTCCAATTTTTCAATATACATCCGCGCCTGTCCATTAATCACTTTCTTCTCCTCAAGAAAATATGATTCATCTTCATCTCCCAAATACGGTTCATTTTCATCTCCCCTTTACGATTGGAATGAAGTATTTACAATTTGTAGCCTACAAATAGAGCATTTGTAAGCTTTTTTTTTGTATATATGATAAACATATGAATAAGATAAAATCATCTTTCATACATTTTCAATATTTTGTTTGTTTTTCTTTATCTTCAATCTATAACAGATCACTTGATTTCTTATATTTTGTTGGATATATTGGGTAGCGTTCAATTTTTCAGCTTATTTGTTTAAGCAATTTGGTGCTCTGCGCTTCCTACCAATGAATTAAACATTTGTTTACAAGGTAATTAAATCCACATCCGATTAAGTGCTTGATATAATAATGTTCTTTGACAAACAATTTTGACCGGCATTGGCTTAGTGTGCATCAGTCAAAATTTTGGCGGTTTCTTTTTGACTAAGCATTCCATTTGGTACTATCACCTTTAATTGTGTTTTTTTCTGATTTGCTAAGACTTAATTCTAGAACTCACCGGGAAAGGGAAAGGAAAGAGTCACGGTAAAAATGTATTATTTTTACATTCCGATTTGGAGTGATGAAAATGAAAGTCGCTGAAAATTACTGATTTTGTATTTCTTCTTTCCTTCCTCTCTCCTTTGTTTCTTTCTGATTTTCTTCTCCCCTCCTCTTCTTTTTTCTTTCCTATAATGATCGTGTCTTGGTGCTAAGTCTAAAGGTTGAGCTCCCCAACATTATTTCAGTTCACAAGATTGATATTTCACTAAAAAAATATTTATGTTACATCATCGATATTTCCATCCGTTCGATTCATTTTCAGTCTTCTTATTCTTTAGTTGGATTACTCTTCAATCTCATTCACACATCTTTCTCTTATATATATATATATATATATATATATATATATATCTATATATATATAGAGAGAGAGAATGGCTAATATACAAACGTTTGTTTCTGGACTCAGGAACAAATGATTCGGTTCTCCGATTTTCAAAGTCCAAACAGTCGATCCAAACAGTTAGATATTCACAATATATTAAAATGTGCTTGGAGACCAAATTTTATATTTTTTGAAATTTTTTTACTATTTATTAAGCTGGTTTGAAAACCGCTGTTTTTATTAAATTTTTGCAGCATTGAAAAACAGCGGTTTTCAAACTAAATAAATAGTAAAAAATTCCAAAAAATGTAAAATTTGGTCTCCAATCATATTTTAACAGTGTTCTAAATAGCGCGCTATAGCGCTGCTATAGCGTTTTTGGACCCCAAACGCTACGCTATGACATCAAAATGCGCTATTTGCGCTACGGCCGCTATAGCGACCGCTACAGCGCTATAGCGGTCCGCTATTCGCGCTATTTGCGCTATACAATATGGGTTTTTTTTTAAAGCAATTTATATGGGTTTTAAATAAAGATAAAAAAAATCTCAAACCGAAATTGAATTTGTTGCTACTTGCTACAGATAAATCAATTTGAAATTGGGAATAGAAATTGAAATTTGAATAGAAAAAAAGTCCAAATCGAAAATAAAATTTGAATAGAAAAAAAAAAAATTATGTCATGAATCATGATGCTTAAGATATTTTTAATAGGAAAAATCGATAGTTTATGATATTACTATGGATATTTTGAACCGCAATTTGAACTTTGTACTGGTTCAATATGAATATTATAATTTCTTAATTACTTTGGTGTTATTTATTGTTCTATGAGACTTTAGATAATGTTGATATTTAGTACAAATATTGAATATACGAAATGTAAAAAAAAAAACGCTATTTGGAATAGCTTCCGCTATAGCGACGCTATTCGCTATAGCTTTTTTTTAGCCTTCCCGCTACGACGCTATAAACGCTATTTAGAACCTTGTATTTTAATATAGATTGAATATCCAACGGTTTGGATCGACTGTTTGGACATTGAAAATTGGAGAACCGAATCGTTTGTTCCTGAGTCCAGGAACAAACGTTGTATATTAGCCATTCTCTCTCTCTCTCTCTCTCTCTCTATATATATATATATATATAGAGGAGGGTTCCAATGCACCCAAATTTCTATGCTCCCAATGCACCCAATTCTTTATCTCCTTTATCTCTATTTTCAAAGTCCGAACAGTCGATCTGAACCGCTCAACATGATCTTCATAATAAATTATGCTTGGAGACCAAATTTTATATTTTTTAGAATTTTTTTACTATTTTTTAAGATAGATACAAAATCATTGTTTTAAGGAGATTTTGGACCATCCGATAAAGTGATTTTGTATCTATTTTAAAAAATAGTAAAAAAATTCTAAAATATATAAAATTTGGTTTTCAAGCATATTTTATTATGAAGGTCGTGTTGATCAGTTCGGATCAACTGTTCGGACTTTGAAAATACAGAAGATAAGAATTTGATGCATTGGGAGCATAGAAATTTGGGTGCATTTGAATCCTGCTCATATATATATGTTAGATATGTTTAAAGTGTAATTTAGCTCTTAGAAAAAATAATACTAGCGAGATTAAATCCTCTTTAAAAACAATATTACTTTTTTCTTACAAAATGTCAAATTAGTTATGACAAATCTATTTTTATAATTCTATAAAAAAAGCAAATAATTTTCATTCAACAAAGCCTTCTAGAGAGTTAACACGTGGACAACTTATGCAGCTGTCGGCCCAAATATTATAATATTATTTAATGCAAGCCAATATATATAGTGTGTTGAGGTCGTCGAATTTTATAAAATTTACATTTAATCAGACATGCATATGCCTATGCTAGGGACTATTCTTTATCAAAATTTATACAACTTAGACCGGAGTCCGGCTACTATAACATTAGTGTCATTTCAAATTAAATAACACCACATCTTAAACCATTGGATCTGCTTTAATATTCGTGCAAGACACTAGTATCATTCCAGTCCTATCTTGTGCACGAATATTAAACAGATCCAATGGTTTAAGATGTGATGTTATTTAGTTTGAAATAACACTAGTGTTATAGTAGTCGGACTCCTTAGACCGGTCTTTACATCGAATAATCCCAACTCAAGTGGCAGGAAATAAAAAATTCAGTACTATTTGACTACACAAGAAATGACGTCAGCCCTTACTACATTATTACCCTTCTAGAAGGAAATTTCATTTCAGCTGAATTAGATACTATTTTATTTTAATAAAGATCGGAGCCTTGATGCATGATGTAAAATGATATCTTTTTTTAAGCTTTATATCAGATTTAAATTTAAATACCATGTTAAATATAAACTATGAAAGAAGGATTCGAGTTAATAAACAACATCACAGAACTATTTCTTTTAAATTTGATAATTTTCTAGTGAACTATTTACGCAAAATCTGTGTATTTTGATTTCGTTAGTTTTTTTTAACCTAATTATTTGTCAAAAGTTTAGGAAAAAAGATTTGCAAAAAATATATCAAAATGTTAAAATTTATCTGGTTTATTTTTGTATGCATAATTGTCATTTAATGAGAAACCTAATGTGATATTTTATTTTAAAATTGTATGTTTTATCTCTTAGTCATGTTTTGAACCTGCTGACTGTATCTTTTTTTTTTTAAACTATTACTATTTGATTTTATATTTATAATATTTAATGGATCCCTACCAAAAATTACTTTAGTTCTGTACATAGTGTTAATTTTCAAATATATAATTTAATTTTATCATCGTATCAATTTCTAGGTATGTTAAAGCAGCATCAGTACACTAGTATATACTATATTATGACAATATGACAATATTTATTTTAGAAATTATTTAATCATTTGCATTTATTATTTTGGACAGTTTTCAACCGGCTGTTTTTAGACTTGTCGCCTTCATTAAATTTTATATAAAATGGATGGATCTAAATATATATATATATATATATATATATATATATATATATATATATATATATATATATAGAGTAAGGCTACGGTGCTTTGCAAAGTAAACCCACCCCTTTACTTCGGGCTACTTTTTGGATTTTGAAAATCCAAACAACCGATCCGAACCGTTCAACATGTTCTAAATATTGAAATGTGCTTGGAGACCAAATTTTACATTTTTGGAATTTTTTTACTATTTATTAAGCCACTTTGAAAATCGCTGATCCAACGGTGAACAGTAAAAAACAGTAAAATTTTCTGGACCACCGGATCAGAAACTTTCAAAGTGGCTTAATAAATAGTAAAAAAATTCCAAAAAATGTAAAATTTGGTCTCCAAGCACATTTCAATATTTAGAACATGTTGAATGGTTTGGATCGGTTGTTTGAATTTTCAAAATCCAAAAAGTGGCCCGAAGTAAAGGGGTGGGTTTACTTTGCAAAGCACCGTAGCCTTACTCTATATATATATATATGTGTGTGTGTGTGTGTGTGTGTGTGTGTGTGTGTGTAAATGGGTGACAATAAATATAATTTTTTTTCACCTTGTAAAATGGACCGTTCAATTTGTGAAATTCCATTCACATTATTATCTTTGGTCTCATAGCTGATTAGTCAATTTTCATAAATCTAAACGACGCAGCCAACATTAGAGTACCATATTGCCCCAAATCTACAGCGATATGGAAACCAAATTAAATAGCTAAAAATGCAAAAAAGAAAAGAAAAAAAAGGATCTAGCAAACACGTTACACGGGTTTTAGGAGAGAGAAAGAGAAGGTGAGTTTTATATGATCTATCATGTAATTGTTATATGTTTGTTTTTTCTTCATTTAAGCATCTCTTAATTTCCGTGAATAATATTAGCTATCGTTTAATATTTATATGAAAATAATAAAAAATAAACATATTGACAACCAATCCTATTTTACTATTTTAATACAAAATTTGCCGAAAAAACATATTTCTAACAATGATATTTTGTTATATTTATAAATCTTATAATAAGAGATCAAAGAAAATCAATAAATATATGTTAATGTATTGACAACCTAAATTGATAATTGTTTGGGGCTATGATATATGTGTATTTTTTTTTTCAATATCTATTATATTCTTGATTTGTGCTGAAATAAATTTATATTATTACTTCACAACGCATAATCTAGATGTTTGTTCAGTTTATCTGTGTTACAATGCTATTTTAAGTTTAGTTTTTTTTTTTATTTTGTTAATAGAAAAAGAAGGAATGGAGTGGCGTCAGCCACCGCCGGAGTGCAAGATTGAGTCGCAAGCACTCAAAAACTCGAGTCATACTTTTCCTTCTCACTTGAGTTACTATTTTACTACTATCAATTATATTTGCTTTTTATCTTGGTTAAATATTTAAAAATCTTGTTGAAACAAGTTCAGTTGTATATGTCAAAAATTGTAAATAATTTTCAGTTAGAATGATGAAACATTTTTGAACTTATATCTAAATGTATATCAATATTCAAATGTATAATTTAATTTTATTATTTCATAATTTTCTAGATATGTTAAAGTATCACCAGTAATAGTATATACTCTATTATAACAATATGACCATATTTGTTTCGGAAATTATTTAACAGTTTACAACTGGCTCTTTTTAAACTTGTCGCCTTCAATAAATTTTACATAAAAGGATCTTAAAAAATGTAAATGGGTGGCAACTGATAACTGATAACCATAATTTATTACATTTTTTCCCCTTCTAATTGTTATATTCCATTCACACTACTATCTTGATCTAATAGCTGATTATTAGTCAATTTCTAACTTTTGTTATTCTTCACATATCACATTCTTGTCCAGCACCTGGCGGTACCAATATTCAATCTGTAGGTATCTAATTAGATAATCAATAAATAGAGGAAAAAACAATAGATAGGCACTAGGGGTGCAAACGGATCGGATAATATCCGACTGTATCTGATCCGTATCCAAAAATTAGTTACGGATATTCGATATCTGTATATCCGTGTAGATACAGATACATATGTAGTTTTGAATTTTAATTATCCGTATCTGAATAATAGTATATATACCATATATTTTGATATATATTATGATAATATTTATGTATATATCTACGGATATCCGAGATCCGATTCATATCAGTACATATCTGTTTGATATCTGATCCATATCCGTATCTGAAAAATAAAAACGGATACGAATATGGTTTTACCACTATCCGATCCATATATCCGTTTGGACTCCTTAAGATAGTTATGTACATAGAGAAGGAAATTAGTCACGTCACGTCACGTGTGTTGGTTACATGATATGACTCGCGTGTCATGTGGCATGACTGTCTTTCAACATCTTTGTTACGTCACGTGACCAATTTTTTAATTATTATTTCTTAATTATAATTATTTTATAACAGTTTCTACTAATGTTTTCCAAAATTTCCCAACATCTGTGTACAAATTCACTTATTAAAGATGCAATAACATTTATATACAGTTGAAATATTGTGCTGACTCAAGGGACAAGTTGAATAAAATAATTATTTTAATAATATTATTTTCTACGTTTCAGATAGTTTTTATTTTTTTTATGTAGAAAATTATGATAAATATGATGTGTTTAAAAGATAGAAGAGTTTAGTCAAATGCTTAATATTCAAGTTTAGAAGATGAGCACAACAAATCGTTATTCTCTCTTATTGTTATTAAATCTATGAAATATATCGGAACAAACAAACTAAAATATAGCTTGTAAGGTTAGTCTTATTTGACGATAAAATATATTTCTTCAAGTCGTATATAATTTCACAGGATCACTACCAGAAAATAGGACAAAAGTAGATTCAAATTAATGCAAAATTATAAATTAAGAGAAATCGAATTGATGAAATGGAAAAAAACAACAATTATTCATACAGTGGACTAAATTTTTTTTCTGTGTCACATCTACAATTTGGCCTTACTGTTTTCACAAATCAACATTTCAATAAAATTTATTTACCCAAATAGACATGTATGTTATATATTGTAAGTTTGCATTCAAATTGCAAAACTATAATCCTATTTAATTCAACCGATTTATGGATTCATGTCTCAACAAAGAAAGTTTTAATTCTGTCCAGCTAAATAGTCTGAATAAAGATATTGACAGAGCTGATTTAATTTTAATGCAGCCCATATCAGTTATATATTTTTTTTTCTTTATTAATCGCATGTTGTATGAAGTCAAATTAGCTCTGTCAACATCTTAACCTATCCAGGTGTAAAATTATGGAAGAGTATCTCCTCAGATACTGTATTTATCAGAAAAAATCTCAATGGAACGATTTCTTTTCTGGCATGCCTTAGATGCACATAGTGTCTATGAAATTCATACAAGGTTAAAAAATAAACGGTCCATATCTCATCTATCATGTCATGTACCTGACTTTTATCTGAATTATGAAATTATTGCTTCTTATAAAATGACAGGCGGCTAAAGTAGTAAGCTACCAATTAATTAATTACAGAGAAACAGAGTAGAGTACACATGCTCACATCAGATTCCTTCTAGAATGCTTGACTTGTTTAAGAAATATCATCTCTTCATATTATCATATGATCATAAATGTGTTATCCTTTATCCCCTCCCCCAAGAAAGCTGGTAACTGATTTAACTAATCTCTTTCTTGCAAAGACAGATTTGTGGTTACTGTTTTGTTTGACAGTTACAAAATCTAGCAACTTCTAACACGCTTTCCTTTGCTTTAATTTAATTTCACCTTTTCCACATTTTTTCCTAGTAAACTAAAAAATTTGGTTCAATATTTTTCATATGATGTATCTCAAGTCAAAATTCACAAGAATTTTATCATATTTAATGCTTCTGAAATATACATGTCAGTAAAAGATTGCATAAAGTAACATATCCCTGTTATCCACAGAGAATCTCTACAACTTTTTCAACCACATAGTGGGCTCCTATTTAAATGGCCAAGATGCCATGACTGATCTGAAGAGGAAAAAGAATCACAATTTAGATAAACAGAAAAACAAACAAAACTGAGAAGTTCAAAATTTGAAACCAAGAATGGATTTGTTGGTGAGAAATAATGAAGCAGCATCTTTCATATCCACATCCAATGGAGATGTAGTCACAATTTCCAATTTCATTTCTCAATTAGGTATATATATTTCGCTTTTTTATTATCATTTTTTTCTAAACTAACTTCATTTACCATCAAAAGAAAATCTCAATATCTTTTGTTTTATCTTTTGTTCAGATGAAGCTGCAGCAACAAGGCTTCAAAGGATGAATCAAAGATTGAGGGATTTAGAGATGCAAATGGAGTTGCTGGAAAGTGAGATCTGTAAAACCACTTACGACCCCTACAAAGACTTGATGCAATTTCCTCCATCACTGGTCAACGGATTTGAGGCATGAGAAAATTTTGAGTTAGCATTAATTATATAAATTTTATGTGCGGTTGTGAATATTTCCATTTCTTTCATTTTTTTTTTTTTTTTTGGATTAGTTGTACAGAAATTTTTTTTCCGTTTTATTATGCTATCATTCTACGAGCTTAGATTTTGTACTAAATTTTGTTACTTTTGTAATTATTTTTTAATTGGGGCTTTTTTATTATCCTTTTTATAACTTTTTTAGTACCTGAAAACTACATGCACCAATTTCTCTTGAACATTTCCTCCATAAAAAATAGTTATAAAAATTAGAGTAAAGATGTTGTCCCCCCCACTCCAGTCCCCTAAACGTCCTCACAATTCTAACTAACTTTGTTAATCATTAAACTACCTTGAAAAACGTGTAAAACGTGTAAAAGATGAGTCCAGTTTTTTTCTTTAAATACTTGATATCATAAGTATGAATACTTGATGAATTATATATGAATATTTGATAACTTAGGTATGAATACTTTCCATTTTATATGAATACTTTTCATATTTGAACATTTGATACCTTGAAAAACGTGTAAAAGTATGTCATTATGGATCTCATTTGAAAGAGAAAATTGTGTAGAATACGTTCGTGGTTTTAGATTTGCAAAATTCCTCATAGATCGTCCCAAAAATTGGTTAGATTGAACGGAGAAAAAAAAAACCACCTTGAAAAACGTGTAAAAGATGAGTAGGTATTGTGTCCAGTTTTTTTTATGTACTTGATATCTTAGGTATGAATACTTGATGAATTATATATGAATACTTGATATCTTAGGTATTCATACTTTCCATTTTGTATGTGAATTAATTTAATCAATGAATGGGGGATTGGTGGTGTGATCCACGTGACTTTTTGGTTGTGGTCTCCAATGCAGTCTGACAGTTACTGCCCCCGAAAAGTAATGGTCCCCAGTTTGTATGTGAATTAATACTTGATATCTTAGGTATGAATACTTGATGAATTATATATGAATACTTCATATCTTAGGTATGAATACTTTCCATGTTGTTGAATGGAGGACTAACAGCTGTACTTTGACTGTTAGGGAGACTGACAGTTGTACTTTGACAGTTAGGGAGACGTTTAGGGGACTGAATGGGGAGACTGTTAGTCGATCCCTAAAAATTATACTTGGCACTGTATTGGTTCTTATAAAATGGGCAATAACAATCGTTACTGATATATATATTTATTCTGGACCTTTTTCATTTTTTAGAGAAAAATAAAGATCTAGCCTTTAAAATTTCAATATTTACAAAGATCTCTTCAGGAGGATTTCGAACACGCAACTCTGGCCTTTACCATTATCTTGAACAAATGTGAACTCACATTTCTACAATCCACATTTAACAAAAAATATATATAATTCATATTTATTTTTGTGCTTGAGAAAATAATTTTTTTTACACGTATGCACTCAAGAGTGAAAGACTAGCTAGTGTGGAATAAAAATGCCCTGCCGAGCAAAATCATTTCTCATTCTTAAAAAAAAAAAAATTAGGTTTTGTGTTAATTTAGTGGAACGAAAATAAATCTGCTGTCAGGTATCTGTTATTCCGATTCCAACTGTTGATATTCGTTGAGATTAACATATGAAAATATTTTTTCGTCGAAATTCGCACAAAAAATTTTAAACAGGTAGAATCAGAATAACAGGTTCTTTCCTTAGTGGAACATGATACTTGTGCTGACATGGGCTAGTTGTTTCGCTTGCCACGCTTCCCGTTCAAAAAGGGTGAGATATGAATTGGCAGTTTGACACCGAGCTTGCTTGTGAATAGATCTTAAAAAAATACAAAAAGATGTTTTCTTATGGTATATCTGTCTTTATTTTATATTTTTATCTATCTATCAAATTAACCAATACTTGGATCTCTGTATAAGGATTTGTTAGAGTTGTCAGTAGCTTATCTCATTGGTGAACAGGCTTTCTATACTTGGACGTAGTTGCTTTTTTTTTTTTGGGTTGTCATAGAGGGTGGTGTTTTGTACTGTAACTGGGCAAAGTTTAGTTTATCTTGTGATCTCTGCACAATGACATAATTAAAATTTCTTGGGTTGCATTTTGCTTTCTCAATTATGATGACAAATTGATGAGAAATTGTTGAACCTTAATTATGATACCGACTGTACAGACTTTGTGATACTACACTGCTACAGTATTGGCATGAACCAACATTACATTACATTAATTGCTTTCCAGTATTACCAAAATCAGGTAGGAAGTGTATAATACAGAAATTGCATACTTGCAGATAAACATATACTAGTTAGGTAAGCTAATTTAGAACTCAGTTCAGGAAAGAATAACTGTCAATCATGCCCATAAGTTTGGAAATAAGCAAAAATCAGCTTTCATCTGACAAAGAAAACTAGTTTGCATGCTGCAATTAAAAAAAGAAAAGAAAAGATTATTCTCTTCTACACCCCAATTAAGCACTTCAAAAATTCGATCCATTAACCTTGAATTCGGCCCATATTTTTATATTTTAAGCCCACGTACTGACTATCCATTAACCTTGATAATTTGGATAAGGCAACTTCATGTTACTTTATTGTTGAATGTTAAGATCTTTGTACTAAAGGAATAGTAATGGAGCAATTCCTAGAAAAAAAAAAAGTACTTCTCAATATGCATCAAATAATAATCATGTAATCATGTTCACTTCTTTAACAAACACTAGTCAAGTTTATATTCATGTAATTATGTTCACCCAGGTGAATAATTCAGTAGTAGGGCCCGTTAATTTTGCACAGTACCTAAATCTCCATATCTTCCAAATCAAGTTCAGCAAATTAGTCTTCTGAATCAGATGCATCTCCTTTGTTAGAACCTAACTGCAAAATAATGCAAAGTTTTAGAATTTATAATATAGGGAAAAAAATTGCTTTATTAAACTACTAACATGTTAAAAATATAGAATAGGATTTCTACTTATTTTCATATATAGAAAAATAACGGTAACGTGTACCGTCATTACTAGAATAGAAAATAGTACCAACAGCTAGTTTTAAGCCTTGTAATTATAAATAGAAGATCTAGTAATAAGAAAAATACAAGTTTACAAATATATTCTCTCTCCTCAGTGCCTCTTCTTTGTTTCATAAAATCAACATGGTATCAGAGCAATAGATCTGAAAAATTCCGCACAAGTGTCATCTAAACTAGCAAAGCTAGTCGGTACCAGCGTAAACCACAACAGAAAATTCAGCAAAAAAACAAAATGGCTCAAGAAGGACAAATCGAGGCTACCAACACCTCCAAGCTAACAAACACTTTGCTCAATGGCCAAAATTATTTGTCATGGGCAAAGGCAGCATCTAGGGCTCTAAGTGGTCGAGAGATGTTATAATACATCACTGGAGATACAAAAGAACCAAAAGCAGCATATCCAAAAAATAAGACCGAAATCGAAAAAAAAGGTAGAAAAAAACTAGAGAACCACAGATGATAGAATCATAACCTTGCTCATCTTGTTTATGGAGCCAACTGTAGCCAACCTCTTCATGATGGCCAACATGGCCTATGGATTGTGGGAAGCCATAAAAGCCATGTATGGGCAACAAAAAAATTTTGCCCACATCTATCAACTCATGTAAGAAATTCAACAAGAAAAATAAGGATCAAGAAGTAATACCGAGTATCTCGGTGCGCTTAAGAAAAAAAAGACCGAGCTTTGAACTTACCGACCCTTGACCACAGATCTGGCCACACTCCAGAAACGAGATGAAGAGGATGACATCTTTCAATACCTCGCTGGACTAAATCCGAGCTATGAAGCAGTAAGGTCTCAAATCATGACTACGGTACTTCTTCCCTCTTATTCTCAAATCCAAAATGTAATTCAACAAGAGGAAAGTAGAAGACTAGTCATGGGTGGTCCACAAAATGAAGGACATGAGACCAACGGGTTAGCCGTGAAAAACCCCAATTTCAATCGAAACCCTAACTCTCAAAATAAAAAAAAATCAAACCAAAACCGAAAAGTGCAATCACTGTAAAAAAGAGGGTCACACTCAAGATCGGTATTGGTTTCTCTATCCGCATCTCAAACCTAAAAAAATTAGAGGGGAGGAGAAGGGAGGAGATGGGCAGAATTGGGAAAAAGACAGTGGAAAAAATAGGTCTTACGCGGTTTCAAATGAAGGGGATGAGTTCGATAAGTTAACGGTCCGATACAATTCGGATCTGGGGCTCACAACAATGCTGACGGACCCAGTAATTTCCCTGGCGAGTCCAGTGTTAACTCTAGCGGATCCTATAACTAAAGGTTCATATCCAATGAAATTTTTGGCAGACCCAGTAGCAATTTTGGACCACATAATGGTTTTTGCGGACCCAATATCAACCCTGGAGGAAATGGCAGACCCAATAACTCTTTTGTCACTGGCGGGTCAAGCTCAACCGGGTCAGTCCCTCCATTTGGTGCTGGCGGGTCATTAAACGAGTCAGGAGGTGCATATGGCTCTGGGGATCAAGTACAACAAGTTCTGGAGCAGCTTTCTATGCTGCTTGGCAACCAAAACACCCCCATTGCATATGGTATTGCTTCTAACTCAAAAGATTTATTTTTTAACCAAATTATTATAGATAGTGGTGCACCAGACCATATGTTTTGTAACAAACAATTATTGTCAAATCTAAACCGAACCAAAAATGATAGATACGTCGTGGTTGCAAATGGCATAAAGGCACATATAAATGGCATAGGGGAAATTAATTTATGTAATAAGTTAATTAAAAATGTTTTGTACTTAGAAATATTTTCCATAAATCTACTTTTTGTAAATAAATTAACACAAGAATTAAATTGTAATGCGATTTTCTCTTGTAAAAACGTCGTATTTCAGGACCGGGAAACCGACGTCAAGATTGGTGAAGGATTTTTACAAAACGGACACTACTTATTAAACTCCAAACAATTAAATGTTTGTGCTTCCGCAAAGACCATTAACTTTGATTTTTGGCACAAGAGACTTGGGCATCCATCCGACAAGACTTTAAATAGTATTTTAGATTTTAAAAGCTCCAATTGTGAAACATGTAAGTTGGCTAAGCAAACAAAGCTTCATTTTTCACTTTCCGTTAGTAAAAGTAAAGATTTATTTGATTTAGTTCACTCCGATGTATGGGGACCGGCCCCAATTGATTCATATAATGGATTTAAATATTTTGTTATCGTTATTGATGATTTCTAAAATCTAAAGATGAAGTGTTTGAATGTTTTTTTAAATTTCTATGTCTTATAGAAACTCAATTTAATGCCAAACTCAGAACCTTTAGATCGGATAATGGAACCAAATTTATTAACAAAAAAATTTCAAGTCTTTTTAGGAAAAAGGGTATCATACATCAAACAACTTACATAAATACTCCCGAATAAAACGGAGTATCGGAAAGAAAAAATAGACATTTATTAGAAATGACACGAATTTTATTATTTCAAAATAATTTTCCTAAAATTTATTGGTCGGATGCTCGACTTTGTGCCACACATTTAATTAATAGATTGCCAAGTGTCGGTTTAAATAATAAAAGTCCGTTAGAAATCCTTTACCAATATAAAATTACATATGACCATATGTGAATATTTGGTTGCACAAGTTTGTGCATATCAAAAGAAAAGATAAACTTGATTTTGTGTCACAAAAAACAATTTTTCTAGGGTACTCATATTACAAAAAGGGTTATAAATGCTATAATCCAATTAATAAAAAAAATGTATCTTTCTAGAAATGTTACAATTTTTGAAGATGAGCCATACTTCAAAGAAAAAGTATTTGACCAAACACATACAAACAACCAAGTTCATAATACAGTAATGCCTTACATAAATGAGTTAAATTTTACACCAACCAATAATCATGAAAATGAAATTATTGAAACTAACAATAACACAAGTGAAGGTGAAATAGAAAATAACTTAGAGGTTAGAAGGTCATCTAGGGTACCATTACTATCAACTAGACTTAGAGATTATGTGACATATACGGTTCAATACCCAACAGAAAATTTTGTTTCATATGACAAAATTTCATCCGAGTACCATGCATTTCTCACTTGTGTTGAAAATAAATTAGAACCAAACAATTATCAAGAAGCTATTGAAAATCCAATTTGGTGCAAAGCCATGAAAGAGGAACTTAATGCCTTAGAACAAAATGAAACTTGGAGAATTGTCATTTTACCAAAAAATTAAAAATCGGTTGGTTGTAAATGAGTATATAAAATCAAATGTAATAGTGATGGTACCATAGAACGATATAAGACAAGACTAGTTGCCAAGGATTTTACTCAAATCTATGGAATAGATTATAACGAAACATTTGCACCGGTGGCAAAAATGAATACCGTTAGAATTTTATTCTCCATTGCTGTAAACAATGGTTGGGACTTTTACCAAATGGACGTTAAATTTTTTTTTTCAAGGAACACTTGAAGATGAGGTGTATATGACATTACCACCCTGTTATAAATTGAAAAACAATTCTAACTTGGTTTGTAGGCTAAATAAATCAATTTACGGATTGAAGCAATCTCCAAGGGCATGGTATGACAAACTTAGCTCTTATTTAATTTCTTGCAATTTTAAAATTAGTAATGCCGACCATTCTTTATTTACCAATTGTGATGGAACCAATACAACCCTCATTCTAGTGTATGAAAATGACATTATAATTACCGGAAATAGTTTAGAACACATCAAAAATATTAAGAGACAACTAAAAGAAAATTTTGATATAAAATATTTAGGATATCTTAAGTATTTTTTAGGAACAAAGGTTGCCTTTTCAAATAAAGTACTTTTTATTTCACAAAGAAAATATACACTTGATTTATTAAAAGAAACCGGTAAATTAGAATGCAAACCGGCATCTATCTCAATTGATAACAAGTGTAAATTAAATAGTAAAGATGGTGAACCTATAGAAAACATGAACCAATTTCAAAGACTTATAGAAAAATTGATCTACCTAACGGTTACTTGTCCGGATATATCTTTTTCCGTAAGTCAAATTAGTAAGTTCATGCATTCACCTAAAACACCACATTTAGAAGCTATAAATAGAATTTTGAGATATCTAAAAGGAAATCCCGGAAAGGGCATTTTGATGAAAAACAATGATTCTAATAACATATGTGGCTATTTCGATGCAGATTAGGCCGGAGACTTCGATAGAAAATCGACCACCGGCTTTTGTACATTTGTAGACGGAAATCTAGTCATATGGAAAAGCAAGAAACAAAATGTTGTGGCACGATCAAGCGCCGAAATGAAATATCGTGCCATGGCATCAACCACGAGCGAGTTGACATGGATTAAAGCAACTCTTATTGGACATGGGGTTTAAAACTCAAGGACCTATGAAAATGTTTTGCGATAACAACTCCGCATGACACATAGCATCAAATCCCGTATTTTATGAGCGAACAAAACATATATAAGTGGATTGTCACTTCATTAGAGAGAATGTTCAAGTAAAAAAAATAGAAACACTATATGTTAAGAGTGAAGATCAACTTGCAGATATTTTCACAAAAGGCTTGAACCCGAATCTATTTGAGAGAATCACAAACAGTCTAGGATTGTACGATATATACATTTCTAGCTTGAGGGGGAGTGTTAAAATATAGAATAGGATTTCTACTTATTTTCATATATAGAAAAATAACGGTAACGTGTACCGTCATTACTGGAATAGTAAATAGTACCAACGGCTAGTTTTAAGCTTTGTAATTATAAATAGAAGATCTTGTAATAAGAAAAATACAAATTTGCAAATATATTCTCTCTCCTGAGTTCCTCTTCTTTGTTTCATAAAATCAACATAACATGATATCCATAGTTCACAGGCCATATTACCTGCAATTTTTTAATCAAGACTAATTCAGAAGCACGACTTCATTTTAATCCTAGCTCGACGAGGAGGAATATTTTTGGATGCAGGGGCGGGATGTACAGTCAAGCTAGCTATGGGGACTTAATTGACTGAGTAAAATTTGGTCTCGTTGAATCTTGGCGAGAAATTTGATGTCTATTTAAATATAGGGGTTTTGTTTTGTGATTTGTGTCAAGCTAAAACAGACGATTCAGATCTAATTGTATTCAGTCAGGTAATTACACTGGATACAAATCCAGCTAAGGGTGCTTGGCCAAGTTTTTGTGAGTATATATATTGGATACGAATTCAAACGCTTTGTATCTTTCCTGTCTCGTATTTTTTATCTCAGTTTTCAAAGTTCAAATAGTCAATTCAAACTATTTAACATGATTTTCATATTAAAATGTGTCTGGAGATCAAATTTTATATACATTTTTTAAAATGTTTTACTATTTTTTTCTCCATAAACAATGATTTTCAACCTATCTACAATAGTAAAAAAAATAAAAAAATTATAAAATTTGGTCTCCAAACATATTTTAATATGGAGATCATGTTGAGTGGTTCAGATCGACTGTTTAGACTTAAATAACGGAAATAAAGAAATATGAAACACAAGCACAATGAGGTATGAAAGATATGAGCTATTTGAACCCTCCTTATTGGGTATTATGATATTTTCACGGAAAACTTGGCTATTTTGAAGTTTACTTGGGCACACTAGAAATTTTCTCAAAGGACAAAAATCCAGAGCATGATCAAATAAATGTCATCTTTTCGAATTCTACTAACAAAGCACACAAAAAAAGAGAACGGAGTAGGTCCGATGCCCATCAGACCTACTTTTAGGTTCAACGAGCACGATGACCGTCCGATATAATTTAAGATTTGCGCCACAAACATTGAAACAAACACGCACGAATTTGAAAGCATTCCGCACGAATCTTAAAGCAAATCGATGGTGATTAAACCCATCAAACCAGCATCGGACCTACTCTCAAGTGCAAAAAAAATAGAATATATAGAAAATTATGCCTAGCACAAATAATTAAGATTTTTTTTTTGTAGAAGGTATAAATTTATCTAATCCACACCGAAAGTAATTTAAGGGCTATCATCCTAATAACAAGAAAGAGAAGTATGATTAACAAAATACATATCTCCCTTCCCGACCAACTATATCAAAATATCTACTTTCCCCTAAACGTAATTAAACAGTCTGAAAAGATCCTTTTACCTTGCAATTGATTGATCACCAAGACAGTGTTGGTAATCTTTCCTTTTACCAAATTAATTTTAAAAACAAATCCATTGCATATGCAAAATTCACGAATTTTTCGGCTTTTTTTTAGTCTGGCGATTGGTACGCAAAATTATAAGGGTGAATTTTATATATACTTTTCAAAAGCTTCAAAATTACGTATTTCTCCTCTAAAATTCACAATATCATATTTACCCATCAAAATTTCAAACTAACAAATTTACTCATTTATTGTCTTTTCTATTAAAACTCATTTTAAATTTATAAAGTACCAATTGTACCCTTCATTAAAAAAATAAAAACTAGTATATGTTTCATAAAATGTTAGTCTTCTAATTGGTCGGTTTTTCATGGGCAAATGGGTAATCTCTCTACTTCTGACGCTTACACAAGCATATCTCTAAATGTCACTAATACGTCCTATCTCGAGAGATGAGGCCGTATGAAAGTTTGGGCCGAGCTGGATTCGTCCTGCCAAGGAATGGCAGGCCGAGGTGTAGATCGAGTTAGGAACTCGGGGTGGTTTTTGAGAGATTCGGACTCTGACCTGTATGATCTCTCTCTTAGTTTAAAATTGCGTCCCCTGTCTCCTGGGGCTTTTTGCCTTATATAGTCCAGCCATAACTGCCATCTCGGGCATTTATGGGGAACGTGGGCAGTTATGTCGACCGTTACTGGGACGTGGGCATTAAGCCAGCCGTTTCTGCGGCTATCCTGTATGTCGGTTGGCCTGGGCCTATTTTAGGGCTCTGATTTGGGGCCGGCATATTGGGCCCCGGCTTAACGAGCTCTTGGGCTTTTTCATATGACGCCGGGTTGGCCTTGTAAAGGTCCGAATCTCAGTCTTTCATGGCCCAGTTTGGAACAAGTAAAAGGGCCTGTGGAACATGGCCCTATCATTAGCCCCCGAAGTCGGAATGAATCGGCGAGATGCTTTCGACTTGAAGGTGAATAATTCGTAAAACACGGTTTCTATTACCGACATTAGTGTATTAGTCATGCTGTAATAACTCGAGTGTGGCATATCTCGGGTACATGTCTTGTTACGAACTCAACGATTAATGTGTTAACATACACACATTTTTTTTTTTTTTGAACAAGCAAGATGGTTTCCGAGTTAGTCAAAAAATAAGTGAAAAAGGGAATCATAGACATTATAAGTAATCATTGATATCGTAAAAGCAAAACAAGCCTAAAGATAAGAAAACATCGAAATCATACAACGCCTCGATCTAGTAAAATATCGAAATCATACAATGCCTAATTAGACTAAACATGGGACATGAGATGTATAGTGCATGGAAGAATATTTCCACTATGGGCGCCATGTCTGTCATGTCGCGCCTTCCAAGCACCACGGCGTCCATGTTCGGCAAAAAGACGGGTGTGATGTCGTTTCGCGGACAACACTTATACCATCTCATTGTCGGTGTCTTCAAAAAGATTATCGTCGTTGAGTTCATGTTGGGTAGCGGTGTACAAACTCGGGCCTCCAGCATTGCGGGATAAACATCCCGGGCACTTCCAAAACCGACGGCGAGGGTCCGAACGGCCTTCGATGTCATAGTGGGTGAAGCAACTCCACTCGTAGCACATCCGGCATTTCACCATCTCGTGCTTGGCCCATTGATCGTTGCATATGACACACCAACGCAACTTGGGCTCGAGGTCGAACTTGTAAATGTCGTTCTCGTCCTTTTTGGTGAATGGGGGTGCCTTAGCGAGGGTGAGGTCGATAAGGTCACCAATTTGGAAGTCCTCATTGGCGAGCATCCAGTCCAAATCTTCCTCCGGAAAATGCTGGAGAAGAGTCCATCTCTCGGGCCGAGATAGGTCCCGTCTCGGGTTTCGAGAGCGACGTGGATTGGGGGGAGGTTGGTTGCGGCGACGTCTTGGGGGTTGGTCAGTGCTACTCTGACCGTGGTCGAGAGGTGTTTTGTTTTTAGAAACCACTCTCTTGAAAGGCATCTCGGAAGTATAGAGATTGGTAAAAGGTTCAGAGTAAAAATGTGCCTTTTACCGTATGGTGACTCTGGTATTTATAGTCGTTAGGGGGAGATATTGCCATAAATAACGTGGGCCATATTGCCTAAATAGGTAGCCGCCAGCTACTAGCCATAAATGTCATTGGGCGTTGTGTAAGTTGCACGAGATGACAGACTTTTGGCGTTTTCGAGGTGGTCAGTAATGAAACGCCTATGCAAAACATATATTAATCAAAACAACACGAGATGAAAACCTCGGCTGAGTGTTACAACATAAGCATATATGTAAAGTTGAAAAGTTGACATCTAATTAAAACAAAAGGCGGGCTATTCCCGCGATATTCTATATATAGCTAAGGCTATTCATGGCGGGAGCGCTTAGCCCGGCGTTCTTGATCCAGACATCTCCTGCAGGTGAAGGATGTGAAGCGGGGATCACCATGGTTCCGAGGTGATCTGCGGGCGAGACACCCGGGATGAAAAGCTTCTTCACATCCGTCACAATGGAACATGTGCCGATAGTTCCCTCGGGTTCTGCAAACAGCACATTTATCCCAGGCTAACGGGTCGTCCTCTTCTTCCCCAAAGTTAATTGGGGGTGGCTCGATGTTGATATCGTGGTTCCGATGTCGGGGAGATGGGTGTGGCGACGGGGTGTCTTCATTCTCCTTCTTAACTCCGTCCTTCATTATTTTGTTAGCTGCCATCTTGTTATAGCCCGAGTCGGAAGGGATAGTTGCGATCGCTGGATGTCCTGTTAAAGGGAGACGGAGGGAGTACATATAGTATGTCGGCATTAATTACTCGACGCCTCGTCTTCCGTTAAGCGTCGTCAGCCATCAAATCAGCCGTCAAATCAGTCAGAGGTACGTGGTCATGGCGCAATTCCCGCATGACACCTGGCGCGCGTCAACTCGGTAAGAGCCCGATTCCCTTGATTATGCGCGGGAATCGAGGCGTCGCCATGATGAAACGCGACGCTCGTGGCTCCTTTTCGAAATGCGCACGAGTATTGAGCGGGAAAATGGAAACCCTTATATATACTTCGCCCCGACCCAGCCTTTCATTATCGTTTATCTTGAGCAACTCAATCTCGGAGCCAAAGAGCGAAAATAATCTCGGTGTTAGCAGAGAGAGTTCAGAGCTTTCAGATAACTGCGGAAAAGACGTCGGACGAAGATCGAGTTGTGAAGGACTTTAATATAAGGTAATTATTTATCACTTTGGTAGTCGACCATACATTGACTAATCTTATTTGTGACTGTATATGAACATTGCCGAGGTATTGTAATGTAGTTGACCACTTTAAATATGGTAAGGTTGTCAACCTTTAGGACTATTGACCTAATCTCGGCAATCGCTTAGTAATTGATAAGTCGGTAAATGTAATACCTTAGAAATAAAGAATAGCGGTTACCTAAGCTAATCATGTTTCTTCGTTAATTTAGAAATGGCCGAAGAACAAGGAGGATCTCGGGATTCATCGCACGCTGCTTCTGGGGAGTTCCCCCCACTATCTCATCAACCCTTCCGCCCCGGTAGGGGCAAGAATTTGCGTGGTATGACCCCTCCTCATCCCGACATCTTACCGAAAGACGTTGAGGAAGAGCAATACAGCGAAGGGAATGAAGGGGATGGAGAAAGTCCATCTCGGGGATAACTCGTTGTAACCTCAGCAGGAACGTCTCAGGGGCCTGCGAAGTCCAGAAAGAAAAAAGCTCGTGAAGATGCCGCTCCCCGTGATGGTCATGGGGATGATTTGGTTTTTCAAGTATCTGCCAGTATCTCTCCTAAACTGGTTGTCCGATGTAAGGCTTATGCTGATGCCTTTTACGAGAAACTCGTGGATGAAGCGGATAGGGAGGAATATCCGCGACATGCACTGCAGTTGAGAGTCCCGGGCCCGAATGACCGAGCGCATGACTCGAGTCTTGGGATGTGCTTATATTGGAAAATCCGAAATGCGGTTTCAAAGTAATGGTTTCTAAGTTCGTTCGCGAGATATTACGACATCTCGACGTGGCCCCTGCACAGTTAACCGCACCCGCATGGTGTTACATCATGAGCTTTAAGTATTTGTTTGATTTCATGCCCGAGTTAGAGCCAGATTTCCCGAGTGTAGGGTTGTTCTTTCATTATTTTGCTCCCTTACATAATAATGAGAGCCATCTCGCAATTCGGAAGCGTGGTAAAGTTGCGTTGTTTGACAAATTGTCAAAGGTGGATGATTGGAATCATGGGTGGGTATATCTCGAGAATCCCACCAAATTGCAGTGTTTCCGTGAGGTACGGAGGGAGTGGCGTCCTCTAGAAAAGAAAAGTTTGATCCCGGGTCCGTCGCCATCCCTGACTTCACGCGAACTAAAAATTGTTAAAATTATTGACCGTTATTTCTCAAGTTAGTCTCTCTTTTTTTTTATTTGCACCGATATATCTTTGCATTGTATTTGTGTGTTTATCTCGTATTGTCATGAATAAATTGTTAACTTTTTGCATACTCCGCATGTCGCAGGCCGTGGTTTTATGGCACTACCTTGGAAGGCCGCTCGTCCAATTCCTATCTTTGCCAACCCTGAAGACGGCTTCGTTAGGGATAAAGGTGCCATCCCCCCAAAACCGAGCATTTCCAGGGGTCAGAAGACGCCGAAGTTGAGTCTTGCTACTACCCCGGCGGCACCCCCGAGGTCGGCTTCAAAATCTGCACTCAGTGCCAAGGGTGCAAAGGGCAGTGCTTCTGGTTCCTCCCAACTCGGGGTATTGCAAAAGAGGAAAGAAACTTCTGTTGACCCCCCCCCCTCGAGTTTAACGAGGCAAGAGAAGGGGAAAGACGCTGCAATAGAGGAACCCGAGCCTAAGAGGCAAAAGACTTGGTCTGATATTGTATTGGTGACACCCAAGGTCACTCCAAAGGAACCTTCACAAGCCGAGGTTGACGCTGCTCAAGTGGATTTGGAAAGAATCATCGAAGAGGCAGCTGGTGACGTGTGGAATCCCGCAGAGGAACATAAAGCGTTTCTTGAGTCGCAGATTTCTGAACAAGGGCGACATACCGGGTTTGTGTGGGGAACCGAGATTTCTCAGGGGTTCCCTGACAGCTTTTTAGGCTACCTCCCTGGGTATTCGCGGATGCAGGAAGAGAAAGATCATCCCGAGGTCCGGGCCGCCTATGTTCGGGAAACATTTAGGCTAACCACTACCCAATATCAAAAGAAGTGGGTTGAAGAAAATCCCGACCAGGTCGTAGGCCAAGTTTTGAGGTCGTTGCATGACGCTGGGGTCTTCTTTGGGTTCCTCAAAGATTCTCTTGACAGTGAGAAGCGCGGTGCTCTTGCTGTTACAACTGATCAAGAGGCGCTTAACAAGGCGATTATGGAGAGGAACCATTTTTTAAAATTGGCGCAGCAAAAAGAGAAGGAAAGGAGGATAGCTACTGGCCAAGCCGCTGTGAACTTGGCAAAATATGAGCTTGCGTGCATCACAGGCAGGAAGGCCGATGTCGAGCGTCAGGAGACCGAGAAAAAAGCAAAGCGTTATAAATGCAAAGCTGAAAAATGCAAGGGTAAGATTGAGGATCTGAAGTCCAAGTTCGATGCCCAGACCAAGGAGTTGGAAGACGCGAGATTGGAAAATGCCCGCATACGAGGTGAGGCGCAGAAATTGCCGAAGGAAAAACTCAGCAAATTCCTTGGCAGTAAAGCCTTCGCGAAAGCCGTTCCCTATGCGATGTTGGATATGATGACGCATACCGTATACGGTTATCTCAAAAGTATGGGCGAGTTTTATCCGTTTCTACCCGAGCAAGTCGGATTTACCGAGGTTGAGCCCGAGAAGATGGTCGTCAAAGATCTCTCGGGTTATAATTGGGATGAAGAAAAGGATGTATTGCTGAACCCAGATGGCTCTTTACTCGAGGATGAACTCCAACTCGAGAATTATCCTCCCTCGGGCATTGTCCATCCCTGGCCCACAGACAAATGGCCGGAACATCTCGACCTTCCTGATGGTGCTCCCATAGCGGAGATGGAAAACCTTCCTTCTGATACTTCGTCCGAAGAAGAGAATATCGAGGGAGGGAATGCCGAGGAAGGTCACGAGATGGGAAATACCGAAGGGGATAATACCATTCATCAATGCAAGGAGCAAGAAGATGAAGGAAACACTGCTCAAACGGAGGCGAAGTCCCCTACTCTTTGTAAGTAAAAAGTCTATAATCGCTATCACCGAGGTGTTTCATTCATGCTTATCCTTACTAGTTATGTTTTGTTTGTAGGAAGGACCATGTCAAGCATTGGGTGCAACGTCGGCTTCAGGAAGATATTTGTACCCCCGAGATGTGGGGGTTTAAAAGTTGTTGTAATATGTACGGTACTGTTATTATTATTATTTTTTTTATTTGTTTTATGCTCCCGAGGTGTGGGGGTTATAACAGAAACTTTTGTAATACGGTATTTGATATCCCCGGGATGTGGGGGTTTAACAGAACAGTTAAATGTAACTTGTTTCTTTTAATCGCATGTTTCTTTGCCCGAAGTTGATTTCTTTTCTTTCAAATTTATCTCGGTTGCATGCTTTGATTTTCTTTGTAAACAAGCAAAATGTGCTTGATAGTATATCCTTTCCCCCCCCCCTTTTTTTTTTTTGACAAAAATGGTCAATGTTGGGGGACAGGTACGTCACGCAAACGTATGCGTTACCCCGAGGGGTTTTCGAAAAACGTTCTCGACATAATAAAATTCATGTTACTGGTTTAACAGTCGTCGTCCCTTAGGACTACATTAATTTATGTTGTGTATCTCGGGGGTATTACCCGAGACGTATTTCGTTGCCATAAAAGGCTTTCGTTCATATATCTCGGACCCAATAAATGAAACACAATCATAAATAATATCATATATATATTGATAAAAGCTTAGAACCATACAAAAATTTGTATCTTGGTCTAAGTGAATACATGGAATAAAAAACAGAGGCTTATCTCGCCCTGAGTACCTCGCGGCTAATAGAAACATAAAAACGACATACATTAAGTGTAAAATTTGCGGAGATGGCAAGTGTTCCATGGATGAGTAAGTATGAAACCACTTGGGTCTTCCAATTCATAAGCGCCTTTACCTCGCGGGCGAATGACCTTAAAGGGACCTTCCCATTGAGGAGCAAGTTTGCTGACATGTTTGCCAGTTGCTTCCACAGTTTTGAGTACCAAATCGCCCGACTGGAATTCCAGAGGTACCACGTGTTTGTCAAATGCACGTTTAACCCTGCGTTGATACTCCATGGTGCGGATGCGGGCCTTCTCCCGACCTTCTGTGATGAGGTCGAGTTCCGCGGCACGCGCATCGCGGTTGTTGTCAGTGGAATATGTCAAAGTACGGAGAGATGATTCCATCATTTCAATTGGAGTGACTGCTTCCATTCCGAACACCAGAGAGTAAGGTGTTTGCTGTGTGGCTTCTCTAGGTGTAGTACGGTAGGCCCATAGAATTCCATCAAGGATGTCGGGCCAATTCTTTCTGTTTTCGGCAACTTTCTTCTTGAGGCCATCCAGAATAGTACGGTTTGTGACCTCTGCTAAACCATTGCTAGCAGGGTGGCTGACCGAAGTAAAGTTGTTCTGAATGCCCAGGTTGGATAGGAATGTCATGGTGCGTGCTGCGTTGAATTGTGTTCCATTGTCCGAGATGAGAGCATGCGGTATGCCAAAACGACAAATGATGTTTCGCCAGATGAACTTCTCTGCTGCTGCGGCAGTGATAGTTGCTAACGCTTCGGCTTCGACCCATTTAGTGAAATACTCGACGGCTACGATAATCCAACGGCGCTGTCCGACAGCTTTGGGAAATGGCCCGACTATGTCTATTCCCCATAAGTCAAAAGGCCAAGCTCCCGAGATGGATATCTGATCGTAAGCCGGGATGTTGCTCAACTTGCTATGGTATTGGCATCGCTCGCATTTTCGGACCAAGTTTGCCGCATCATGTTGCATGGTTGGCCAATAGAAACCGGCTCTGAGAATTCGCTTAGCAAGAGTTTTTGCTCCTTGGTGACTTCCGCAAATGCCTTCATGTACCTCGGAGAGCATTTGTGAGGCCGTCTCCTCATTGATGCATTTAAGCCAAGGTCGCACGTACCCCCGTTTGTAGAGGTGATTGTTGAATATAGAGTACATCGGTGCGATCCTTTTCAAACGTCGGGCTTCTAACTGATCGGTGGGGAGAACCCCGGTGTTAAGGAAATTCCACATCGGGGTGAACCAGGACTCACCGGGTTCACCGATGGCGAGTACGGCTACGGTATCAAGGTTGATGCTGGATTCCGGAACATCCATAACAATCACGGGCCGATCTTTGTCAAGGTTGCCCGCGGCGCCAAGTTTGGACAAAGCATCGGCTTGGCAGTTCTTGTTGCGCGAGACATGTTGGATATCAACCTCGTCGAAATGGCTCTTGAGCAGGTGGAACTGCTGTCGGTACTTGCGCAACTTCTCGTCCATGACTCGGCATTCATCGTTTATCTGCTTGACCGCTAACTCGGAGTCACTGCGAAGATGAACCTCGCGGGCGCCCAATTCTTTAGCTAGCTTAAGGCCTGCTATCATGGCTTCATATTCCGCGGTGTTGTTTGTTACCGAGAATTGAAAATGGAGAGCATAATTCAGGATTTCCCCGTGTGGACCAGTGAGGGATACCCCGGCTCCAGCTCCTTGTAACGAAGAGCCGCCATCGACATGGATTGTCCAACGTCCCTCAGACTCGGGAGGAACTCCGAAATACTCGGCGATGAAGTCGGCGAATATCTGGGATTTCAGAGCATTTTGGGGGTGGAAAGAAACATCGAACTCGGATAATTCGAGCGCCCAAGCTAGTAATCGCCCGGATGAGTCGAAATTCGCGAACGCCTTCTTGAGTGGGATCCCGGTGTAAACCTTTATGGAGTGCGACTGAAAGTAAGGTCTCAACTTTCGTGCGGCTATGACGAGAGCATATGCCGCCTTTTCAATCTGGGAATACCTGGTTTCTGCATCCCGAAGTACATGTGAGACGAAATAAATGGGTTTCTGATCTCGTCCCTCTTCCCGAACAAGGGCGGCACTTACTGCATGACTCGTTGTTGCCAAATACAATACCAAGACATCGCCCGCGGTTGGTCTGCTGAGACATGGTGGATTGGCGAGATAGGCTTTGATCTTTTCAAAGGCCATGGCACATTCATCTGTCCATTCAAATTTGGCTGACTTGCGCATGGCTTTGAAGAAGGGGAAACAGACGTCCCCGGATCTCGCGATAAACCTGTTGAGGGCGGCCAACTTGCCTGTGAGGGATTGTAACTCTTTGAGGTTCCGTGAAATCAAGGAATTTACCACCAGTTAGACCGAAAAAAACTCTTCTTCGGGTTGAGTTTCATGCTGGCTGAATTCAGTGTCGCGAAGGTTTCTAGAAGATCTCGGACATGGTCGAGGTCGGACATGCTCTTGACAAGCAAGTCATCTACATATGCCTTTACATTTCGTCCGATCTGGTCGTGGAATACAGTGTTGACCATGCGCTGGAACGTGGCTCCGGCATTGCGCAACCCGAAAGGCATGACCCGATAGCAATATAGCCCCGAGTTGGTGGTGAAGGCGGTCTTCTCTTCGTCATCTTGGCTCATCCGGATTTGATTGTACCCGGAGAACGCATCCATGAAACTGAGGTAGGCATGTCCCGAGGTAGAGTCGACCAGTTGGTCAATTTTGGGCAATGGAAATGGATCCATAGGGCATGCCTTGTTAAGGTCAGTATAGTCAATACACATACGCCAGTCGCCATTGGACTTCTTGACAAGCACGGGATTGGCTGTCCATTCAGGACACTCGACATTCCTGATAAAACCAGCATCGAGTAGTTTCTGTACTTCGCGTTTCACGGCCTGCTGCCGTTCTTCCCCCATGTTACGTTTCCGTTGCCTAACTGGTTTTGAGCCCGACTTAATATGCAGGCGGTGCTCCGCTATTGATCTCGGAATGCCTGGCATGTCGGCTGCGGTCCAGGCAAAAACGGACTGGTTTTCTCGGAGAAACTTGATTAGTTCGTCCTTTGCTTGCCCCTGTACTGCCTTTCCGATGTTGAGTGTCTTGCCATCACCCAAAACGAGTTGTTCGACTTCGTCGGCCGGCTCAAGGGAAGCGTTGACCTCCGCTTTATCAACTGGATCTAGCGCAAGGTTGGTGTTTGGAGGTAAATAATCAGTACTTGAGCGCAACCGCTGTTGGTTGGTTTTTGCATCCGACTGCTCGACCTGTTGGACAGAACCTCCTTGACCTTGAATGGATGTCATGTAGCATTCACGCGCCACCTGCTGTTGGCCACTTTCTTCCCCAATCCCGTTATCTGTGTGAAACTTGATTTTAAGATGAGAAGGGGAGATGATGGCGCCGATTTTGTTCAAGGTCCCTATTCCCAGGATTGCGTTGTATGCAGATGGAGCGTTAACGATGAGGAAGTCCACCATGACTTCCACCGTACGAGGGGACGTACCGAATGTCACTTTGAGTGGCATCATACCCCGAGGTCGAAGGGCATCTCCCGTAAAGCCTATAAAAGGTGAGATATGTTGTTGGAGGGCGCGAGTGTCGAGGCCTATTTGCGTGAAGGCCGACAAATACAGGATGTCTGCTGAGCTTCCCGTATCAACTAACACCCTCTTAACCCGGTGCGTGTTAATCTTGAGGTTCAGCACCACGGGATCATCGTGCGGGCTAGAAATCTCACCTAGGTCCTTCTCGGAAAAAGATATTGCTTCTTCAGGTCGGGGTCGTTTTTTGTCAGTCGCGGTTTCAACCTGTAGAACGGTAGGGTACGGTTTTCGATTGTCGCGAGGTAAGATTTTTTGAACGACCCCGCGATGGCCACCACTGATCACATTGATGACAGGACTGTTCTGCCGCTCTTGGCGTCTAGTCTCGGGACCATCCCGGGTGTGAGGACCGGCCTCACCAACTCGGGGTCCCGTATAGTCCTGCCTGTAAGGAATAGGTTTCTTAAAAACCTTACCTTTACCGTTGTACTTCCTGGAGAACTTTCTGAAGAAATCGGGGTTGATGAACTCGACCAGCTTACCCTCTCGGGCTAGTCTCTCCAGGATGTCTTTGAGTTGAAGGCAATCCGCAGTGGAGTGCCCATTGAATCCGTGGTACTCACACTTCTGAGAGTTATCTTGTATCGTGAAAATGTCTTTAGGCAATGGCGGGGGGAGGTCGAACATGCCCTCTATGATGTTGTACATCTCGTGCCGCTTCTTGGTGAGAGGTGCGTATCTCACGAAGTGTTGCCGGTATCCTTCAGTGCCAGGTTTTTTGTGTTCCTGCTCGGTCGGTCGGTTGTTTTGGTTTCTTCGAGGTTCTCTTTGGTTACGAAATCTGTCTTGAACTGGTTGTTTGTTGGTTTGGTGACGGGGAGATCGAGATCTGGGTCTCGTGGGGCTCCCGTTGTCATCTTCGGCACGGATGTAACCCTCCGCAAAGGTCACAAACTCCCTCAGAGTGGTCATCTTCTTCATGTGGGCTTCGTAACGCAAAGTTCCCGGACCCCCTTTGCGAAGCCCTTTCTTGATGGCGGCTAAGGCGAATTCTTCATTGAGGTTCTGAATTCACCGAGATGCCTGTATGAAACGGTTAACAAACGCACCTGTTCTTTCGTGCTGTCCTTGGACAATATCTAGGAGCATCTCGCACGTGGCTTGCGGCGGTTTGATAATCGTGTACCTCTCTAGGAATAGTTTCGCGAAGTCCTCGAATTTGTTAATGGACCTCCGGGGTAGTGTCATGTACCAATCCCACGCTTCTCCAGTTAAGCAAGTGGTGAAGACACGGCACATGATGGCATCGGTGGCTCCAAGAAGGCGGAGTCGCTCAAGGAATCCATACACAAAGTTGTGCGGATCCTGTGTATCTCCGCTACCCCGAAAGCTAGGGAGGGTTGTCGGATACTTGAAATCCGTCATTGACTGGCGGTAGATGTCTCTGGACAGGAGGCCATCCTCGATCCCCATAGGTCGAGTGTAGGTGCCTGTCTTCTGAGATTCGAGCTCGGCGAGTTTAGCCGCAAGTCCTGTTCGGATCAGCTCTTCAACCTGAGCCATGCTGATACCTCGGGTAGGGGTAGGTGATCGCCGGCTCCTTCTTCGGTCATCGCAGCGAGTTTTATCCTGACCTCGGGGTGGACTCCGGTCACGTTCCCTATGGGAGCGAGATTGTTCACGGCGAGATGGTCTGGGCCCTCTGCCATGATAGGCTGATTCTCGCTCGTTGTTGCGGTGGACTTCGGGACCTCCGATACGTGGTTCTCTCGCGGGATCGGGTCCCCCATTCTCGTCCTATCCTTCCGGCCGCCTTCATTCCTCGGGGTATACTCCTGTTGGCAGAGCATTGTAGTCCCTGCGTTCGGATTGAACCTGTTGCTCTGGTGGGGTAGGCGTATCCGTCTCGTTACCAGTTCGGACCTGTACGAACTGAGAATCCAGATTTCTCGGTGAAATATTTGCTGGCCGACTGTGGACACGATTGGCGGATAAAGGTCGTGGTACAAGTGCAGTGGGTGGTACGGTCTGGTGTGCAGGTCGCGATGGCATTTGCTGGGAATGCGGTGCCGGACCTGTCATGGGGTGCATCCCTTGAACGCCTCCCGGGCCCCACTGCCCAGAGGGTGTGACATAGGGATACTGGGGACCCGTTGGTGTGTAAGGTGTGTAAGCGGTCGCGCCGTAGTGATACAACGGCGTTTGCTGAGGGTAATATGGTATGTAGGGTATCTGGTATGTACCAGTTACCGGGTTGTGCTCGGTGTAGAGAGGTCTAGTTATGTTCCCTTCGGTGAGCGAAGGTCGAATAACAATGTCAGGGCTCGTATGGCAAGGTTGTACGGGTCGAGGACCATGGGGTCGCATCATTGAGCTGCTAGGCCTCGCCTCTGAAAGCTGACTGTGGGAGGGGTGTCCTGTAGGCGAGGTTATCACAGGAGGTGGTGTGCTCGTTACTCCTGGCGGGGTTGTCACCCCAGGCGGGAGCGGGATTGATGTGTTTGGATGCGCCATCTAATTCTCGGAGTGAGCCAGGCGTGGCCCCACGGTGGTTGATACGTCCTATCTCGGGAGATGAGGCCGTATGGAAGTTTGGGCCGAGCTGGATTCGTCCTGCCAAGGAATGGCAGGCCGAGGTGTAGATCGAGTTAGGAACTCGGGGTGGTTTTTGAGAGATTCGGACTCTGACCTGTATGATCTCTCTCTTAGTTTAAAATTGCCTCCCCTGTCTCCTGGGGCTTATTGCCTTATATTGTCCAGCCATAACTGCCATCTCGGGCGTTTATGGGGAACGTGGGCAGTTATGTCGACCGTTACCGGGACGTGGGCATTAAGCCAGCCGTTTCTGGGACGTGGGCATTATGCTAGCCGTTTCTGCGGCTATCCCGTATGTCGGTTGGCCTGGGCCTATTTTAGGGCTCTGATTTGGGGCCGGCATATTGGGCCCCGGCTTAACGAGCTCTTGGGCTTTTTCATATGACGCCGGGTTGGCCTTGTAAAGGTCCGAATCCCAGTCTTTCATGGCCCAGTTTGGAACAAGTAAAAGGGCCTGTGGAACATGGCCCTATCAGTCACTGTATAAGAGTCAGAAGTAGAACAATGACCCATTTGTGCTAAAAAACCATTCAATTAGAAAACTGATATTTTTCTAAAACATTCTACATTTTTAATTTTTTTAATGACGGGTTAATAAGTACTTCATACATTCAAAATGAGTTTTAATCAAAAAGATATTAAGATGGATAAATTTGTTTGTTTTTGAAGTATAGAAGGGTAAATATGATATTATGAATTTTAAAGGAAGAAATATGTAATTTCCAAGTTTTTTAGGGTATACATGAAATTCCCTCTAAAATGAAATTTTGTATTATACAGGTGTACATCATTGCATGTCATTGTTCCATAAAGTAACATTTTACTTCAGATTCAATTGATATGTCAAATTTTTAATTAGTAGTATATTGCTATGTATTTTTCAACAATTTGAAAAGATGTAATAGGAAGTTAAGTACATCTAATTTTTGTACATTTGATAACTACCACCAGGTCTTTAAAAAAAAAGTATATTGCTATGTATATTTCTGTTTAGCGAACAAGACATCAGAATTTAATTCTTTTCTAACAGCATATGTTCAACAAAAAAATAATAAACTAAAATTTTCTTCCAAAATATAATTAGATTTAATATAAAACCAAATGGGCCAATTATCATGATTTTTAAAATTCACTCAATGTTCAATAAGTGGATTTGGATTGACAATTCTTTCGACCGTTCCAAACCTTAAAATTATCGTAAATAGGTAACAACAAGTGAAATGGATCGTCGAGAGAGGCTACGGTATTATACAATGTATATTGCATATCGGTCTATATTATGATTGAGGAGGGTTCAAATGCCTCCATTTTTCATGTCTCCACCATGCTTTCATTTTTAAAAACTTTAATAACTCAAAATTTAAAACTTAAAAGTCAAAATAAAACCGTTGAATATGATCTACATTATTTTATCTATACACTTGTAAAAAAATTATGACATTTCAATTTTGTTTTGGTTGTTATCAAGAGCTTGTAAAAAACATACTAATGGAGATAATTTCTAGACGTTGATTTTTGAACTTATTGATTCACATAAAAACAAAATCGAAATGTGATAATTTTTTATGAGCGCATAGATAAAATGATGTAGATCATATCCAACGGTTTTATTTTGACTTTCAAGTTTTTAATTTTGAGTTATTAAAGTTTTTCAAAATGGAGGCATGGTGGAGGCACAAAAAATGGAGACATTTGAACCCTCCTCATTATGATTTTATATTTTCAATTTTAAAGAACAAACAGTTGATCTAAATAATTTAATATAATTTTTATATAAAACTATACTTGGATGTCAAATTTTACAAATTTTTATAATTTTATTATTATTTTTGTAGACAAGTATTTAATCGCTTGATCTAAAAATTACGGGCCATCAAAAATTAGTGATTTTCTGCTTATCTAAACATAATAATAAAAATTATTCTAGAAAAATGAAAATTTTGACTTCCAAATATATTTTTATGTAGAGATATTGTTGAGTAGATTGATAAATTTTGAAAATAAAAATATAAACCGAAAGTAGAAATTGATGTGCATTGTGCATAGTACCGTATATTCACTTTGGCTAGTTTTAGATTATTTGTTCTAAGTTTTTTTATCAATTAAGGTTGTGCTTCATAAAGGAAGAGGAAAAGGGAGAAGAAAGATGACAGAGAAACAGTTCACCTCTTCTACACTCTGATTTAGAGGTTACAAAATTTGAATAATTTGTATATAGAGTTTACCTCCTCTTCCTTCCTTCTCCTTTTTCCATTAAAATTTAACATTCTTGAGCAGGTAAACATGGTACGGTCACTCTTCTTCTCTCCTCCCTCCCCTCCTCTCCCCCTTCTAGAACACACCCTAAGGGCCTGTTCGGTGTCCTTGAGGGAATGGGTGTGGGTGTGGGATTAAGAAAAAGTTGAACTAAATTTTACTGTTGCTATGGGAAAAAAAAAATCACTCAAGAGTCAATTTTTTTTTCCCACGGCAACAGTGCCGTTACCGAACGGGCCCTAAGAATTTGTCACGTGGCAAAAAAAATTCTATACTAATTTTAACTCATATCTGTGTGATTAAATTGTTGAAGATTTTATATCTATAAAATATCAACATGTTCTACTAGAGTACTAAATTAATTTGCATAAAGTGCAAATTATGTATAAATGTAAATTTAGATGAAATGGATGTAGATTTGACTTGCTCAGTATAAAGAATAATTATGGAAGTTTTTGGATTAGTAACTATATAACAGTGGACAATTACAATAATAGTTTTTAGTTTTTACGAATTATCTGGAACTTTATTGTATGAGGGAAGCCTCTCATAATCTCATTGCTTAAAATTAGGTTTTATTCGTATTCTGCTTTTATCAATAAAGTATTAGTTTTATTCGTATTTTATTCTTACTCGTACTTTATTCTACTTTAAAATGTTTTATGGTTTTCGTGCTCTAATTATGTCCCACATTATTATTTTCGTTTTTAAAGTACAAAGAACCGATTTGAACCACTCAACATGATCTCCATATTAAAATGTGTTTGGAGACAAAAGTTTATATTTTGTGAAATTTTTTTAATTATTATTTTTAAATAGATACAAAATTATTGTTTTTCAATGTTTCAGAATCATCTGAAAATACTGTTTTCTACTTATCTATATAAACAAATATAATTTTTTATCTATTATTTTAAAGAAAGTAAAGTACTCATTAAATAAAATTATATAAAATATTGTACAAATCAATCTTACCATAAGTCACTAATTAAATAAAACTATATAAAATATTGTGTATAAATCAACAATAATAAGAATAATAATATATTGTATAGTTAAGTGTACGAATAAAAGATTATCATATGTAATTAAATTTATATTATCAATTATCATGTAGAGTAATGAATAAGAAATCATTCTTACTCATACTTTTGTCTCATAAGTTAACTAATTTTTTTTTTTATTAGTACTCTTATACTCGCCTTAACAAATACGATACAATTAAATAACATAAACGAATTAAAAAGTTTCATTAACACTAATGAGTTAAAATTCTTGGAGGTTTGTTGAGTACATTTATGACCCTTTATCATCATCACAGTTAACACAAATTATACATCAGCCTATCTATATTTTATTAATTAAAAATATTGCATTTATACCGAGTATTTTTTAAAACATATTATTTTGTAATTGTTTTACCTGAACATTTATTTGAAGACTAGATTCACTTGAAAAATCATGCATTTATAAAATTTTATCATATACAATCTTGTGATCATTAAATTATTTGGAAGTGTCAATACCTAAAAGACACCAGCAATTTTCTTCCTCTATATATAATTCTTAAATAAAACACAAGAACATGTCTAATTGAAAAGAATAGCATCACCGTAGATAAAACTGGAGAGTATAGTCTAATAATAAGCTACATCTCGCATATAAGAGTATAATTTAGAAAATAAAACATGATTAATTAACAAAATTTGAAAACTTTAATTTTTATCATTATATTAAAAAATAGGATAAATTTCGCTGGAGGTCACTAAACTTTGTCATTTGTCACGAATTAGTCACTCAAGTTTAATTTGTCCATTTTTAATCACTCAACTTTGTTATTTGTCTCAATCAAATCACTCTATACTTTTCCGTCCAAAATGCTAACAAAATATGCTCATGCTGTTAGTATTTTGGACAGAATATGCTCATTCCGTTCAAAATAATAACAGAATATAATTTTTGATTGAAATAACGATCGGTGAGATTTGCAGCTCTTTTTATTTAAAAAAGAAAAAAAGAAAAAAGAGATTTGCAGTTCTTTCGAACAGTTGCTGATCTATTCAAATTTCAAATGCATGATTGAATTCTGAATAGCTCGCTAGTCTGAATTAGTGTTATTCTTCGTCCATATAGATATAGATATATTTGGAGGTACGAGATGACACTATTTCAAAATTAATGATGTTATTCTCGTTTGAATTATATTCGAACAAGTGCAGTTTAGGTCTGATGGCCATTAAAAGTAAATTTGAATTCGATGGACATTGAAACCGTCCGATACACTTTAAATCTTAAAGTGCATCGGACGACTCTAATACTCATCAGATTCGAATTTATTTTAAAATATTGTTGAAAAGTTAGTTCAACATTTTGTAAGAATAGTTTAGTTAGCATTTTTTTTAATTAGTATTATTTTAAATAAAAAAATTAAACAACAGTTAAAATTACATGATTTAAAATAACGTAAAACTAACACTCCTTTTATACTAAATTAATCAACACCTTTTATTTTATTCTTAAAACATTAATTTGAGTAATATTATTCTTGTAGTATTCTTTTTGACAATAAAAAACATCGAATTATTTCTATTTTTAGAAAAAAAATGAAATGTCAGAAAATATATTGATTTCTTTTTTCCCTTCAAAAATAATAAAAACAATCCAATTTTCGATACACCATTATTCGGTCCCCCCTTTGTAGTGCCAAAAATGGAGGTCGAAACTGAATTTTTGATTGGATACACTTTTTTTTATTTTTTAGGTTTGATATATATAAATAAATCGTAAAAATAAATAGTTTTAGTGAAAATAATTATTTTGATTTTTTATTTCTATTATTATTAGTATTGTTAATAATTTGAATATTATTTGTTTATAGAGTATGGTTAAAATGCTCCATTGGTTTTGTACCTTATCATGCCCCAGCATTGTTATCTTTATTTTCAAAGTCTAAATAATCGATTCAAACCGTTCAACATGATCTTCATACTAAAATGTGCTTGGATAACCCATTTTTAAATTTTAAATTTTTTTTTACTAATTGTTTAGAGAGGTACAAAATCACTATTTTTGAATGGTCCAGAATCTTCTAAAAACAGCGATTTTGTACCTATCTTTAAAAATAGCAAAAAAAAAAAAAAAAAATTTTTTTATCTAAGCACATTTTATTATGAAGATCATATTGAGCGGTTCGGATCAACTGTTTAAACTTTAAAAATAGAGATAACGATGTTGGAGCATGATGGGGCACAAAACCAATGGGGCATTTTAACCTTACTCTTGTTTATATGTGTGTTGATATAAGAGGAGGGATCCACTTACACTGTTTTTTGTTGACACCGGATTACACCTTACATTTTCAAAGTTTTTAAAGTCCAAACAGTCGATCTAAATCGTTCAACATGATGGATATATTAAAATGTACTTGCAGATTAAATTTTACATTTTTTTTGAATTTTTTTACTATTTATTAAGTATTTTACAAAATCATTGTTTTCAGACTATTGAATTTTTGTACCCATCTTTATAAATAGTAAAAAAATTCAAAAAAAAAATGTAAAATTTGATCCAAGTACATTTTAATATATCCATCATGTTGAATGATTTGGATCAACTGTTTGGACTTTGAAAATGTAGGATGTAAATCGGTGTCACAAAAAAATGGTGTAAGTGGATCTCTCCTCTAATACTAATATTATATCAAGAGGAGGGATCCACTTACACCGTTTTTGGTGACACCCGGTTACACCCTTTCAAAGTTTTCAAAGTCCAAACAGTCGATCTAAATCGTTCAACATGATGGATATATTAAAATGTGCTTGCAGATCAAAATTTTTATTTTTTTACTATTTATTAAGTATTTTACAAAATCGTTGTTTTTAGACCATTGAATTTTTGTACCCATATTTATAAATAGTAAAAAAATTCAAAAAAATGTAAAATTTGATCTTCAAGCACATTTTAATATATCCATAATATTGAACAGTTTGGATTGACTGTAGGAGGGATCCACTTACACCATTTTTTGGTGACACCCGATTACACCCTACATTTTCAAAGTCCAAACAGTCGATCCAAACCGTTCAACTGATGGATATATTAAAATGTGCTTGAAGATCAAATTTTACATTTTTTTTGAATTTTTTTTTACTATTTATAAAAATAGGTACAAAAATTCAATGGTTTGAAAATAACGATTTTGTAAAATACTTAATAAATAGTAAAAAAATTAAAAAAATGTAAAATTTGATCTGCAAGCATATTTTAATATATCTATCATGTTGAGCGATTTAGATCAACTATTTAAACTTTAAAATTTTTAAAAATGTAAAGTGTAATCGGATGTCACAAAAAAGATGTAGGTGGATCCCTCTTGTTTTATTTCAGATTTCTCCTGGCAAAATGATATCTGATGGCACGTGACTATTGTTTGTGTTCATTACGGTGCTAGTTTTCTAGACAGGTCTAGTAAGTATGCAGTAAACATCATTCCAAAACTTTGGATAAAGATGTCGAGTGACTATTGGCAGTTCTGTTATGACTTCACGCAGCACATGAGTTATATGTTTCCTAACTTTGTTTCTATTATTCATGCACTGTACGAAGCGAAAACTACACTGTCGATATTTTTACTCTACTAAACAAGGCATGTTTTGATGTTTCCTTTTCAGATCAGGGTTAAAAGAGAGAATTAGTTCCACTGTGAAAAGTCACACTAGTCACCAGGAGTCCGTATCCCCTAAGGTACCTGAGGCTATTGCATTGAAATAAACGGTCCAGATTAATCTCAGCCGGGCTAAACTCAATCTGGTGCCTATGGAAACCATAGGGTCCGTTTTGAGATCCGTGCCAGATTAAAAGAACGGTGCGGATCTATTAATTGCACTAATGTGAGCTCAGTCAAGAAAAGGAATTCGCATCCTCTGAGATATCTCATATTTTGCGTGACTTTTTCGAGAAGCTCAACCGTTCAAATACGTTTTACACGAATCTGAAAACTCAAAAAATACTTGCCCCTGCGCTATCCCCGAATAGGCACGGACACGTCGTTCACGCAAAATATGAGATATCTCAGAGGATTCGCACTCCAAGAAAAGACGGTATTTGTTTTGTTGCCTTGCTTGTCACGTGAGCACTGAGCAGCCTCTTGGATCCAACAAGAACTCGAGCTCAGGCTCGAGCCCCTTCCTCCTCCTTTCTTCTCCCGCACAGCTCCTGACCTCAAATCAAATTTCTCTGTCCTTCTCTCCGATCACAGCTCGATTTAATCCTACTTCAAGGTACTTTACTCGATCTATTTCGCATCGATTGATGCTCGATTTTGTTTGATTCTCGGTGAATTATCTAAGATAGGTTTGTCTGTAGTTCATCTCTGTTTGGCTGAATAACTGTGCGCTGGGAATCAATTGATTGTTTCCCTTTGTGAGATTTAGGGATAATGATCCATAGCTCAAATATAATATATTCACTGCAATCTTCAAAGGATGTTGTGCAGATATAATTGTTTGAAATTCTCAGTCTTCAGATTTTGCATTTTGCCCCCTAAAAGTATTACTTTTGTCAAATTTTGGAGGTACTGTATGCGTTCTGCATTTTATTTAAATTAGTAGACTATCATAATCTAACAGCTTAATTATCAAAAAAATTGACATGATCAGTAGTATGCTAATTGATCAAGAGAGATTCATTGTTTTTTTTTCCCAATTTTCACTCTTGTTTGATTAAATTCAATTTTGTGCATAGCTGATTGAATTTTATATGGCATCAATATTAGATTTAGAAATTATGCTATTTTACAGATGAAGAGGGAAGAGTTGTCTAAATATGCAATGCATTACCTGTTATTCATTTTATGTGTCATCCTAGATATGTCATCATGCATACTACCTCTTTGGCATGCTTATATGCACTTGAGATTGTTTTAATGATCCTTTTGCATTGTTGGTACTAGATTCATGTTCCCACCATCTAATGATTGTGTAAATCAAACTAGCTTTGTTCTTTCAATTTGAGCATTCAAAACCAAGTCAAGATGGAAAAAATATCATGGTACACTAATTGAAAACACAACCAATTTGCATTTATTTACGTGGTTATCCAGGTCGGTCCGTACTTATATCCAGAACATTTAGAATAGCTCGTCCAGTTAAGTAGTTCCTTTTTTTTTTTAATTGTACATGCCAAATAACCCCGTTTATCGCAGTGGAGCAATAGACATAGCAAATTTGATGCGAGCCAATCTATTTTCCAAAAAGTACTATTATCTTAGTTCAAATACAAGCTTTATCACATGAAAAGTGGGGTTTGTGTCAAACAGGAAGAACTTCAATTTAGGACTCGTGGTCTGCAAGTTTCCTATTTTGATCCAGAATTTCCAGATATGTCAGGTCATTTATGTAGCGCGTGGGTGGGTGGGTGCATCTTTTATACATGAAGTATCTTTATGTATAGTACATACATCTCAACATAACCTGAAGGAATAGGCTGATAGTGGGAATCAGCTATCCTGCTTTATGTTACTTGTTGTTTATTGTAGAATAAAAGATATCGGTACCAGATGTTTGTACTGTAAGATATATCAATTCAGATACTGTCTTTGTTACATATGAAACCCACTTTTTGAAGGTTTTTTAATGTTATTCTCAGGGCCTTTTGGTTGCTTGTTTCGAAAAATAAATAAATGAACCTTGAGCTTTCCGCTATAAATTTCAGTCTTTTTAAACTATTTATGTATTGATGTCACAGGTTTGGCTATATCTGAACCAACTTTGTTAGGCAAATTAAGGGAAATTTCTCATTAGTTAACAACTGGTGATCGGGTTATAAATTGTGGGCCCAACTATGCCCGCAATAAAAAGACTGCATAAAGCCTGCAAGAATTCATTCTCCGCAAATGGACCCGTATCTGAAGAAGCTCTTGAACAAGTTCGTACCTTATTAGGTGAGCATAATAAAGCAAGACTATTAATTATTTTCAAGGAATGTCAAATAATTGCCATACTGGTTTGGCGCCAGTATGTACTAGATTTACTTTGTTAGGCAAATAAAGGAACATTTCTAATTAATTAAATGGATGTAGGTCAAGTGCTTAGATTAATGGGAGTAAGATCAGTTCTCCAGAAAAAAAAAATTAAATTTGAATGATGAGGATTTTGCTTACTTTTTTTATATAGAGCATGGCATGTGCATAAAAATATGTTGGATTTCCCTTGTTATAATTTATTTTTGTGTGCCATGTGTAAAAGAGTGTTCCCTTTATGTACTGAAGCATGAAATTTCCTTGTGGCTTACTGTTTTAGTTTGGTTTCTGTGTCGTTTAGATAAAATAAAGCCTGCTGATGTTGGGCTTGAGCAAGAGGCACAATTGGTACGCAGCTGGACAGCCTCAACCCAAGGGCCCAACGGGAGACGAGGTCGAAATGGACAATATTTGCCTCCTATTAAATATTTGCACATACATGAGTCTGAAAGCTTCTCCGTACGTACTTCTGTATTTTTTCATTTTTCTACTTTTGTATGTTTAAAAAGAAAATGTGACAATTCACAATTTTCTTATAAAGGTCCCAAAAAGTTAATGACCTTGTACGATTTCACACTGGCAAAGTTGCAAGCAACACACGTCATAATTATACTGGAAAAAAATATATTCAATATTTAGCTTGTGTTTATTTCAGCTTTTTAATGGAAGCACGCACTGCTGTGATTCTTGAGAATAGGCTTGTCTTAGTTTGGCCAATTTCTGCAGTGGCCAATTCCCGCCCAATTTTTTTTCAAAGTATACCTCTAAAGCTATACTTCTCAATAAAAAATTGTAAACATATGCTCGATATTTGAAGTAACTAAGGAATTATGCTTCATTGCACAAAATATGCTGTAAAATATGCCTCTCAAACCATACTTCTGTACATAATCATTATAAAAATATAATTGATTTAGAAACTAATTACAAATTTGTGTCATACCCTAAATTTTTTCCCCACCTTGCTCCGCTCTGGCTCAGCCCCTGAATTTCTTTATTTTGTTCAAAAGTCATGGTATGAACTATGGTGCGTAAAATATATGCACTAGATCTTGGTCATATTACAAGACAGATAGAGGATTCATATTCTTTTTTGTAACCAAGGTTTACCATTTTAGAAGGTGTGTACCATTAGTGTTACCTCATCACCTTGGTATAAACCTCCCATTTGGTAAATTTTAATTTTAATTTTACCTAGCTGCAATTTAGCTCTTGTATTACATGAAGAGGCCTTGATTTAGCTTATTTATGATTGAACAATCAACGGAGCGTATAAAAGATAACAGTAAAACTGGAATCTGCAGGTGTGTACCGAGCAGCAATTTCCATTTACTCAAACTGAACTAGAAAAAGTTTGTTTTATTGAGTTTATCCTGAGATTGAGCTCAGATATTATATTTTAAATCAGAACCTGGGTTGCACTTAAGCTGAGCTGAACTAGTAAAACAAAAAAATGTAATAGACATTGCCTAATACTAGACATTGCTTAATACAAACTTTGAAAGCAGATTGGCATATTTTGCATGCCGCCATCATCCATTATACCACTTCATAACCACCCCGGGATGACTGTGTTGAGCAAGCTTTTGTATGGTACTATGCATGTCAAGTCGTATGATTGGATTGATGTCGGGGAGCCATCTGTGCCATCGTCAGAAGGTTAGTTTTGTCTTTTAGTTTTTAACAAGAATGAGGCTATGGTAATGTGCATATTACACAATGGCCTGCGCTATGGACTCTTTATCTTTATTTTTATAGTCCGAACAGTCGATCTGAACTGTTCAACATGATCTTCATATGAAAATGTACTTGCAGACCAAATTTTACATTTTTTTAGAATTTGTTACTATTTTTTTAGATAAAAATTACTTGATTTGGAAGTTGTGGACCATCTAAAATCAGTGATTTTCTACCTATCTAAAAAAATAGTAAAAAAATTCTAAAAGATGCAAAATATGTTTTGAACTTTGAAAATAGAGATATTGATCTATAGTACAGATCAATCTGTGCTATGCATAGTACCCTAGCCTCACTCCTTTTAGTTTTTAACAACCTGTATACATTAATACAAAATGAGATTTTATTGTGCTTCTTTCTATTTTCTCTGTTTTTGTTTTTACTTAGCTACTACCGCAAGACCAGCAAAGTTGGTCAAGGATGGCCAAATGTCAGCGCCATGTGCGACCACAGTTTTATACCCGACAACTGGTGGTAACATTCATTACTTCAAGGCCATTACTCCTTGTGCTCTTTTTGACATTCTCTCTCCTCCTTATTCCTCTGACCAAGGAAGACATTGTTCTTACTTCAAAAAATCACCCAAAAAGGATGTCATAGGTAAATTATTTCTGATCTTATTTAGAGTCATTATTTGTAAATCTCGTCAATTGGTTTAACTTCCAAGTTGTTTACCTTGAATGATTGTACCATTCATAGGTTGTATATGTAATTCAATATGCATGTTTTATTCAACCAGGGCCCCTAATGCACAAGTTAAGATTTATACTTTTCTAAGGATGTGTCAAGAGGGTAACCATCCTAGTACCATCTGCCAGACTGTTAATTTCAGCTTTTCTGGAAGTTGGATTGAGTGAGGCTATGATACTATGCACAGTGCATATTGGTTCGTACTATGGATGAATATCTTCATTTCAAAGTCCAAACAATCGATCTCAACCGTTCAACATGAACTCTATATGAAATGTACTTGGAGATCAAATTTTATATTTTTTAGAATTTTTTTACTATTTTTTTAGATAGGTAGAATATCACTTTATCTAAAGATTCTAGACCATTCAAAAATAATGATTTTTTACCTACCTAAAAAAAATGAAAATATTAAAAAGATTCTAAAAAATGTAAACTCGAAGTACATGTTCATACGGAGATCATGTTGAACGGTTCAGATCGACTATTTGGGCTTTGAAAACAAAAATATTCATCCATAGTACAGACCAATCCGCGCTGTGCATACGTAGCCTCACTCAGTCGGATTTATGCTCTGCTTGGGCCACCACATGTTGAAAAGATCACAATTTTTATTGGAAAAAAATTCAAGCTTTGCATAAATTTTAGGCATGACTAAATGCATTTGTGTAGGTGCTTTGCTGAGTGGCGTAGAGGCTTCAGAAGTGACGTGGTTAGAAGAATGCCAGCCGCCAGATAGTTTTGTCATTAGGAGAGGTTTGTACAAAGGGCCTGTTGTAAATACTTGAATGAATTCTCAACATTTATATAACATTTTTATTGGGTTATTGTATGGTTGGTCGGCTTTAGTTAGTCGTGAAGTTGTGCTGAGTTTTCTACTTTTGTTTCTTTTCTTCGATTTTTAGCATAATAATAACTCTGTTGGGAACTATACTTGTAGTTTGTTACAGTAGATTGTACATGTCTAACATATGATGCATAACCCCCCGATCTATCTACATATTTTCTTTTTCTTTTTTGGCTAGTACATGTGTGTTATAACCTCACACAAAACAGGCAGCTTTGCATGTCAGTTCGTGTCCTGTTATAATTAATAAGATCACATTTCTGTTCTTTCTATTGTTCTTTTATTTTATATACGGTGAGTATAAGATACTCTGCAGAGCTTTAACTTTTGTAATGCGGTACTATACTATAACAATCAGACTTTCTGTACTTAAAATTAGCATGATAAAAAATTTAAATTGTGCATTTTGATATTCTTATAGTTAGAAAATATTGAAGTCGTTTGTTGGTGCACGTATGTGTGGATAATATCCCCTTTTTTTTTTTGAAAATTTTCGTAGAAGCTGTGAAGTCATGAAGTCATGAGGCAGAATCGAACTGTGCTACCTCTCTTTTCTCATGTGCGGATAATATCAGCGACCTAATTTTACCTTATTCATATCTGCTTTCTTTCAAGTGTTATTACAATATATTTTTATTTTATAGTTTGGCACTGCACTGCAGATAAAGGCCACAATGCTTTCTTTCAGTCATTATTAGTTTTGTATGGAATGTGAACAAACTGTGAAACGTTAAAATGGTTTTCTCGGATCAAATGCTAAGCTAAACTAACCTAGTAAGATTCACATAAAACATTTGAAAGAATTGGTCGAACTAATTTTGCTCCCGCTCCATTATGCATGCCAAAACAAAAGATTTAAAATCCGTTGAAGCTGTTGTTAATTCAAGTTGTTTCTTGTTCCTGTTATTATCTTTTCTCAATAGGTCTATGGTTTCATTAAGGCCCAATTTTCATTGATTTTGTGCGTATGCAACAGTGCGGCTCATTCTGCCATTACAAGTTAACTGACAATCGTGGCAGGCTTATTATTTGTGTTTATTTTTCTCTTTCATTTTTTTTGATGTTATTGTTTTCTTATTTGAGCTCCTTATTCACTCAAATTGAGGATAAAGATAGCGACACCGCAGTTTTGACTTCATGTAGTGATATTTTGATTCTATTGTCTGTGTATCGTATGTAGTTAAAACAACAGATCTTTATACCAAATTAACGCCTAAGGTGACTTGAAAATGAAACATGAGCGAGACCAGTAATCTTTCTTTCCATGTCCACCAAGTTCACCTTTTTTTTTCCAATAAGAAGGGTTATAGACAGCATTTCTGAGAAAATTAGGGACTGATACAAAATATATGTTCTTTTTTTTTTAAATAAGTACAAAATATATGTCCCATCTGCAAGAAATCCACAATTAACAAGAGATAATGAAAATCACAAAATCTCTGTTTTCACAAGTAATAAGGACCATTTACTTTACAGATCTCTGTTTCTAGCAATTGCATTTGCATCTCCAACTCCATCAATCTCTGATTCATGCTATTGATCCTTCTCGCCGCAGCTACATCTGCATATTGCTCTTAAATTTTAGTATGTATTCAGGTAGAAAAATATGGTATCTTTAGTTGGTAGAAAAAAAAATGATACCGTTAAACTGTATTTTTTATTAAATGATTAAGAGACATATTCCTGAAATTACATGATGAGCTGCAGATTATCACAATAGCAAAAGGGAATATTTGTAAGAGTTATAAAAACATTCTTTTTAGTCTAAAAAAATAAAATTCAATAAATTAAAGGGAGTAAACTGAATATTCTGACCTGTATGAGAACAATTCTTTAGCACGGGACTAGAAAAAACATATTTAAAATTTTGAGATTGTATATGCAAAAGCATGATAAAACTGTCTTTCTTCTGAAAAAATATTCAAATGATTACACCTAGTGAAATCCAACCAATTTACGTTTGATTGCAATTGGGATACTTGTTTTGATAAAAATATAAGCAATTTTGGATTTCAAATGCAAAATTTCAGAAAAAAAAAAAAGTGAGAGAGAGAAGAATAGTGTACCTAATTGTGAGATGTACTCTGAAATGGAAAGTACATTTCCATTGCTTGGAGAGACCATATTGGCATCATTATTGAAACCAAAAGAAACCAACTCTACATTTGCCATGCCAAACCATCTTCCCTCCAACGCATCCATTTCTTATCTCTCTCTCTCTCTATTCTTTTTTATTATCTCTCTTGTTTGTGCTATGCATTTATAAAAATGCAAGGAGAGCAAGAAAGAGGTGACAACCATGTAGTTTGAAAAGGATGAAACAAAAATGGGCTACAACCTGAGATTTTAAAATAGAATAATTGATGCATCGTGTTAAGATTTAATAGGATGGTATGATTAAATAATATTTCTGATCGCTTTTAGGTGATGCCACGCAAGATTAAACTATAATTTTGTTATAGGGACTCGTGAATATTTCGATTTATTTATTTATAAATGAAATTAAAAATTACGAAAATTTGTGCTCACCATACTTTAAGTTGAATTATATGTTAAAATCCCCCAAGCACACGCCTCAATATTTTGAGACATATTACACGTATTAAAATATGGCAAATGCTTCTGTGCATACAAGAATCTATTTGTAAAATGAGCATATTTTCATTTTCAAAGTTCAAACAGTCGATCCGACCGTTCAACATTTTCTCCATATTACAATGTACTTGGAGGTCAAATTTTACATTTTTTTGAATTTTTTTACTATTTATTAAGATTGGTACAAAATTCAATGGTCTGAATTTGACTAGTTTTGTAAAATACTTAATAAATAGTAAAAAAAAAATCAAAAAAATGTAAAATTTGACCTCCAAGTACATTGTAATATGGAGAAAATGTTGAACGGTCGGATCGACTGTTTGAACTTTAAAAATGAAAATATGCTCATTTTACAAATAGGTCCTTGTATGCACAGAAGCATCCCTCTTAAAATATATGTACCCAAATACCTAATAAAGTTTTTTGGCGACCTTAAAAGCCTTTAAACAAAATATTATATCCGTATAGACTATAGAGCCTTTCGTTTTCTTTTTCTTTGTTTTTTTATATATTTTTTTTAAGTATAAGTAGTATTCATGAAGTCAACATCTTGTGCACTTTATTCTGTCAAGCATTGCTTTAGCTATATTGCTTTGTCATCTAAAATTTTCATCCAATGAAAGCCACATATGTCCCCTTAGAATTTTTTTAACTATTTTTTAATTATTTTGGCCTTTGGTGTTACTCATTTGTATCAAAATGTTACACGTTTCTATACGAATGATACACAAACGTTTTGTATCTTTGCTTTATAAAAAGGATAAAAAAAAAAAAAGACTTTGCTTCTTCTTTAAAGAAAAAGGAGTTGATGTGATATAATCTTTTTAAAGAATAGATTATTTAAAATAGTGGATTTATTTAAAATAGATTATTCTAGTAATTGTTACAACCATAAAAATAACTTACACTTTTGAAAGTAGATATTTGAAATGTGATTTTTGTTTTAATCATATCATACACACGAAAAATAATTTTTTTTTATGGAAGTTCTATTATTTATTAACATTATTTGAAAATTAGAACATTCAATATATAGTGACTTTTGATGAGATATCAAATGACAATTAAATTAGACGCAGCTTCATATATAGTAAATCTATAAGACCAACTGCTTATCTATACATTAAGACACTTCTCTACAAACTTTTTTTTTTTTTGAAGCAATATACCTTTTCAAACTAATTTAGACTTTCTTTTCACAGTTCTCTCTAACAGAACTTTGATTTAGTTGAAAAGTTTCTTATGTAACCTACAGTGGTACCCTATATCATTTCATTTTTAATGGAATAGTTAACGAGCTAGCTGGTAAAGGGTTGAGTAAATTTTGTTCCTTTTTTTATTTTTATTTTTTTATTTGTTTTAGGAAAGTTCCTTTTAGCTTTTAAAGGTCTAAATTATCATGAATATAAAAGCAACCTTTTGTGACTGGTACCAGCAGCTTGCATATCCATCAGCTACTCACCAGCAGGAGAGGAATCGGCACTGTACCAGTAGACTGTACCAGTAGCTAGTAGCTTGAATTGTGCTGGTACAGATCCATTCATAGTGTGATGTTCTCCCAGTAAACTTGCTTGATTACAACTGGTACCCGGTGGACTTCCTGGGCAGGAAAGAGCCTGCTATTCAAACTAACAGAAACTGGTCAGGGGTAATTCGGTCATTAACAGTGTACCAGTATTTACCACTCTCCTTGCTTTTTGGCACTGTTGCGGTGCGGTCCCACCTTTCTCATTCTTGTTTACACATTATTGTAGGCCTTCTTACATTTGTTCCAGTATTACAAAATTTGGAAATGAAAATCCCTTTCTATCCCACCTGTGCAATCAACCCCGGCTTGCCCCGTAGGGTCCCACAATCCATCAACATAGCACATATACTCGTGATTATACACATTTATCAGTTGGTATGCTCTCTTGACAGTGAAGTTCCCATCTCTAGCGAAGGTAAACGGCAAGCGGTCTGACGCGGTGGTGGTACCGGCCTTAAATGCTCAGTTGTGGTAATGTGAAGTGCAACCGAGTACACAAATAGCTCATGTATCGCCTGAAAGTTCCACGTGTGTTTCAGGATGTATAAGAGAGGTTACCTTCAGACTGAAAGTTCCACTTGTGTCTGAAGGAATGCAGGATTTCCCGGAGGAGAATCACATTATCGGAGATACCGCGACTGGAAACGAAAGCCGATTGGCTAGAAGAAATTTTGTAACTCATCCAGGGTTGCATTTTTCCTTGCAAACAGCTTTGATATGACTTTATACAGAAAGTTGCAAACGCTTATTGGTCTAAACTCTGTGACCTGAGTTGGATTCGGCACTTTGGGAATTAGTACAAGGTTTGAGTGGGCAGCGTGTTCTGGCATGACAGAGGTCTAAAATTTCTGTCTGAACCTATCAGTTAGCTGCTGTTGCTATGCCAGTTAGAACATCTATTACGCATCTGATATAAATATGATTATTTTGCCTTATTAAGGTAAAATTGGGTAGAATTGTTGTTTTAATTTTTGTGTGATATATTCCTACAGGATGAGATGTGTCCATTTCCTATCTTGTTGGAACCAGGCAAAGACCTGCCGAAATTTTCTAATCTAAAGCACTTGGATGTGATTATTATGTGTTTTCACGAGCACAACTTTGGTGCCGTTGTCGCATTACTCCATCATTTCTCTGCTCTGGAATCACTCAAGCTGGTTCATGAGGTGCATAACTTTGCAAGTTTTAATTTTTTTTTTTTTTTAAAGCTTGTCAACGGCTGACAAGTTGATTGATTATAAATAAAAAGTGTCATTACATCTAGACATTTGACAGTGCCCTTAACGGGTAACCCGAACCCGGTCCGCCCGTGCCCGGTGCCCGGGGTACCCGTACCCGTGCCCGGGTATACCCGGGTAAACGGGTACACGGGTACGGGCTTGAAATGGGCAGGGTGGCCTGTTTTGGTGCCAAACCCGGGTGTACCCGTACCCGGCAGACCCGTGCCCGCTGCCCGTCTGCCCGCACCCGCCACGGGTGTACCCGCACCCGGTAACCCGTGTCAGCTTTAATTCAAAAATTTTCCCCCCCACTCGCAGTATATTAACAGAGCAGTGTTGGCTACAGGCAGCGCACTGAGTACAGCTTTTCATGTGAATATTGCGCTGCATGAAGCTAAACCTGCTCTGTTAACTTGCGCTGTAAATTGAAATTGTGAATATTGCGCAAGTTGTACAGCTTTTACAATTACTTAATCTGGACCGTTCTTTTTAACTTGGCACGAATCGCAAAGCCCAATAATACTGCCCCCTCAGTCAGCCCGAATCCCAAACCGGCTGAGAGTTAATCTCAACCGTAAATAGCTAATTGTAAAGGGAATCTTTTACGGTACCGTCGATATATGGATCCGCGCCTCTACCAGGCCCCCACTGGCCATACGGCAGCTACCTCTGGTCCTCTACTAGTCTACTCCTCTGCATTAACGTACGTTGATATTAATTACAAAAGATTCCCTTCACTTTACAATGCAACAAGGATCCTCTCAAGTCTCATCCTCTCCAATCTCCATTACTGTAAAAGATTCCCTTCACTTTACGGTTTGGGATTAACTCTCACGGCTTTGAGATTCGGTCTAACGCAGGGAGCAGTATTATTGGTACCCGTGCCCGTCCTGCCCGTGCCCGCTGTACCCTTGCCCGTTGTACCCGTCTACCCGCAACGGGCACGGGTTTGAGACGGGCAGGGCGGAGTTTTTCAAAAAAAAAACCCGCCTACCCGTGCCCGTTGTACCCGCCTACCCGTTGTACCCGTACCCGTCCTGCCCGCTGCCCGGGACGGGTACGGGTCTGCCCTGCCCGAGGTACCCGTTAGCAGATGTCTAATTACATCAATAGTCAAGAATTGACCATAAACAATCCCCCCATACGGGGCCCTACTCTCTAGCACTGAACAGTGCCCTACAACCTCAGTTTACGTGTGAATGTAAATGGTGAATTGGTGATACAACAATCAAAACTGCAAAATTACATGTGAGCTATTAAGGTCACCAGTCAAAATCCATTTTGCGGCAAGGATGATTACCTGTGGTCTTCCGTGTGTTGTTTCGATCTGTACTTTCAAAACTCCTTTTGTTTATTATTAATGTTTTTATTATATATTTTTGCATCTGTTTTATTTAGTTTTTTTAAAAAAGTTTAGAATTGAACCCTGAACTTCTGCATAGGTTCAATTCAACCCCTGATCTTTATTTTGTTGAATTGACCCATGGGAGTCATTAACTACTGGCGCTGCAATAATGTTAAATTAGATGCAGTTGTAGCATGAATAGACCCGGAATACAAAGCAAAACAGGTATTTCAAAGTTCAATTAAGAAATGGCAGGGGCCGCGCGAAAGCGTACCCCCTCAGAAACAAATTACGACGTCCACTCTGCCACTTGGGCAGATGGTAAGCCAGCACTCCCACCATGTGCAATGTGGGTCACTAGCCTAGGCCATGAACCTTCTTGATCGTTCATTGACCCCGTCCAGGTAAGTACTTCAAAACGTTGCACCCCCAGCTCCTTTTATAGATACCCTGCGCGCTCAGCGATTTTGTTCTTTGCATGTGGGACTAACTAAACAGTCGGAACTAGTAGAAACCGGACAGAGCGTTTCCTTCTCGTCTGGGCTTTTTAAATTTTGAAGACTTTGTTAATATCATTGGGCCTAATTTCATAGAAGCAAGTCCAAAATGCAAGAACTTCACTTTCCAAATAATTAAATTTGTTAATTCGTTAAGAAAATGTCTTATACTCTTATATCTTAAATGAGAAACATTTTGTTATTACTTACCAGTGCAGAAATCAGAACAAAATAATTTAGGAAATGAAATAAACTGAGAAATCAGAACAAAATAATTTTAACTTGTGTGGCCCAAGCCCCAAGCCCACTTAAAAAATGTAATAAAATGAAAACTCCTCTCCAGTGAGGCAACATCCTCCATCTCTCACACTTGATTCATCTCCTTATCTTCTACCTCCGGTCTCGCTGTTCGCTTTTCTCTTTCTCCGTTCGTATATTCTTGCTGGGCTTCAAGAGGTTTGTTTTATTCTCTCTTTCTATCTGTCTCCTTTCTTCCCGGTTGTGGTAAATCCTCTGTTGATTATGTCTATTTTTCTGAATGCAGTAGTAGAATACAATGATGTGTGTGTCGTCTCTTGCCCCCTTCTCTTTACATTCACCTTCAACTTCCCAATCCCAATCCCGATTCCCATCCCCATCCCCGTTAGCTTGTCACCGAGGCATCTGTCTTGTCCGCCACGCCTCCCCCCAATCCGAATCTCGATCCAACAACATCACCAACAAACTAAATTCACCATCTCGTACTAATTATTCCAGCAACACCAATGTTCGCAACCTTTTTGGGAAGGGTAAGCAGCAAAAGGGTCGGACAAGGCAGCACTCGAAGTCAGATGCCATTTCTACCCAAGAGGCGCTTCACCGGTTCAACCAGCTGTTGGCTGCCCAGAACCCTCCATCCTCTATCCATCAATTCAATCAACTCTTTACCGCCTTGGTTCGCCTCAGAACCTCAAACAACATCATATTTTCCCTCTTCAACCGCTTGACCCAAGCTGAAGGAATCAGTCCCGATAAATATACATATGTGATATTGATGAACTGCTGTGCCAGAATGAATCAGGTTGGATTATTGTTTGGTTTTCTGGGATTGTTTTTCAAAGAGGGTCGCAAAACTAATGCCGTGGTCTTCAATCCGATACTCAAAAGCCTATGTTGGGAGGATAGAATTGATGAGGCCGCAGTATAGTGCTCGATAAAATGCCTAAGATGGGATGTGTATCCGATGTTGTCTCGTTTAACATTATTATAGATGGGCTGTGCAAAAAAGGTGAAATTGATAAGGCCATGGAATTTCTACATGACATGAAGTTTAAAAGGCACAAGACGGATGTCGTGACCTATAGCACTCTTATAAATGGACTACGTAAGAATGGTCAAATTGATAAAGCCATGGATTGTTTACATGACATGATTTCCAAAGGGTTTGAGCCTAACGTAGTGACCTATACCACTCTTATACGTGGATTATGCAAGAATGGTGAAATTGAAAAAGCTGTAGATTTTCTACATGACATGATGTCTAAAGGGCACGAGCCTAACGTAGTGACCTACAGCACTCTCATAGATGGATTATGCAAGAATGGTCAAATTGAGAAAGCTGTAGATTTTCTACATGACATGATGTTTAAAGGGCACGAGCCTAACGTAGTGACCTACAGCACTCTTATAGATGGATTATGCAAGAATGGTCAAATTGAGAAAGCTGTACATTTTCTACATGACATGATGACTAAAGGGCACGAGCCTAATGTAGTGACCTACAGCACTCTTATAGATGGATTATGCAAGAATGGTCAAATTGAGAAAGCTGTAGATTTTCTACATGACATGATGTCTAAAGGGCACGAGCCTAACGTAGTGACCTACAGCACTCTTATAGATGGACTATGCAAGAATGGTCAAATTGAGAAAGCTGTAGATTTTCTACATGACATGATGTCTAAAGGGCACGAGCCTAACGTAGTGACCTACAGCACTCTTATAAATGGATTATGCAAGAATGGTCAAATTGAGAAAGCTGTTGGTTTTCTAACTGACTTGATTTCTAAAGGGCTCAAACCTAACGTTATAACCTATAATACTCTTATTGATGGACTATACAAGAAAGGTGAAACAAAGAAAGCCATGGATATTCTGCATGAGATGATTTCTAAAGAGTTTAATCCTGATGTCGTGACCTATAATACACTTGTAGATGGACTCTGCAAAAAAGGTGAAACTGAGAAAGCTGTGGGTTTTCTATCTGACATGATTTTGAAAGGGTTTGAGCCTGATGTCGTGACATATAACACTCTTATAAATGAACTATGCAAGAAAGGTGAAACTAAGAAAGCTGTGGATTTACTACATGACATGATGTCTAAAGGGCATGAGCCTGACGTTGTGACCTATAACACTCTTATAGATGGATTATACAAGAATGGTGAAATTGAGAGGGCCGTGAATTTTTTTCAGGTAATGCTTAGGAAAGGTGTAACACCAAACCTTGTTACATACACTAGTGTGATACATGGACTTTCCAAGTTAGGCTACTGGAAAGAGGCACTTAATGTTTTCAGGGAGTTGGTTGAGCGAGGGTTTTTGCCAAATTAATATACTTATGGGGCACTTATGAGTTCACTTTGCAAACAAGGTCAAAGCAAGGAGGCCCATAAGTTACTTGATTTGATGATTGAGAGAGGTCTGAAACCAAGTATATTTCCATATACAAGTTTGCTTCTTGGCTATGCAACTGATGGCATCTTAGTGATGTGATGAATGTCCTCGACTCGATGTTGCTCAACAATTTGCAACCAGATTGTGGTATTTATGATGCATTGGTTGATATATACACTGAGAATGGAAAAATGGATGAGGCTATGTCCTTGGTGAACAGAATGAAGCAAGAAGGGCTGTAAGCCCGACTTAATTAGTTGCATACTCTCTTATATTAGGAATTCTTTTGTAAAAAGTTCTTGCTTATGATGCAGGGGGACAATTGGAAAAGGGAGTTTGGCACTTTTGCTTGTTTACTTGTAGTTGCTTTTTCAGGTTCCTTATTTTCTTTAATGTTGTATAGATTGAAGTACTGGTTAGTTATTATTTAATTATTTATTTTTGGCGCAAGTCCGGAAGATCTACCGATTTCATTAAAAAAAAATCAAGTGAAGTATTGGTTAGTTATTATCTACTCTCTTTTTTAATGGAGTTTCCATTTCCTTTCTGATAAAAGTTTTTTAAGCAATTTTTTAATAATTATTTGCAATCTTATTGATTTATTTTATTACTCTTGTGGTTTTACACAATACCGGACCTGATAGGCTCAATTGTGCAATAGCCAGTATCTGCACTCAGTGGCAGCTATTCATATAATCCTGTAGTAGGCTGTAGTTTTTTTAATTAAAACTTTCTCTATGTTATTATACTGTACCTGAGCAAGCATAGTCTGGAAGAAGCAAAGTTTGGTATTATACTGTACCCAATCAATGTTTTGTATTGCAGAACACGAGAATGTACAGAGCGTTGGTATTCAAGAAACAGAATTTGGTATCGTACAAGAATTTACACGATGAGGTATGAAAAGCACGAGGCATTTGAACCCTCTTGTATGATATAAATTTGCTCAGGTACAGTATAATAACATAGAGAACTTGAGCCACTTGTACAGCATTTGAATCCTCTCTTCTTTCCCCTCGCCACAATTTCTCGCTTGATTTGTCTCCTTTTCTTCTACTGCCGGTCTCACTTTTCTCTTTAACCGTTCGTCTCTACCGGTTTCAAGTGGTTAGTTTTATTTCTCGTTTGTTGATTTCAATTTTTTTTTCTGATACTCTATTCTTCCTGTTGTGGTAAATCATGTGTTGATTATGTTCTATTTCTGAATGCAGCAGTAGAAAACATATTAGATTAAAATACCATGGTGTTTGTGTTGTTCCCTGCCCTTGACTTGCTCGATCAGCTGTTGACTGCTCAGAACTCTCCACCCTCCATTCATTGATTCAATTAGCTCTTCGCGGCCTTGGTTTGAACCAAAACCTCAAACAACCCGGTCTTTTCTCTCTTCAACCGCTTGACTAAATGCCCTGTGCAAGAAAGATGAAACTGATGGGGTTGCTTGAGGTTTTGGTGTGAACCTCCTTGAAAATGGCTGACTAATTATAACTCAATTATTTTTAAGTAAAGGTTGAAGGTCTAGTCACCCAACTATTTAATATCCATAAAGGGTGATTCCCCCATCCGAGTTTTGAATCTCCGACCACCTGCATAGAGGGCATTGCCAATTATAACTCAGTTTTGTCCTGTAAAAATTCTAATAACCACTCATCATTAGAAATTGCGAGAAATTTCTTTAATGTATGGTAGATGCTGGTTCTGGAACAGACCTAGTTGCATATCATTGAGCCTTATCCACAGGTTTAATTTGTGAAGTGAGACATACTTACTGGTCTGCAACGACTTGCACGTCAGTTCTAGTTTGGTACAAAATATCAGCAAAGAGTACAACCTATCTATAATTCACAAGTTCACTGCTTTAATCTTTGTTTTTAGTTATTGTATTTGATCATAAAATGATTATTTTTTTTTAACTGAGTAATGAATCTATCTATCAATTTAATAAACTTCTTATTTCCTTTTGCTGATCAAATCTTTATTCCAGTTTCCAATGGTCAGCAATTTCATTATAAATGTTCATGTTTACCCAAGGCCAATTTGTTGTTATTCTGGCAGTTTGAAAAATATTTAAGATTTGTGTTCTGTATATTTCTTGAGATAACATAGTTAATCTTACAGGAGATGTCATGTCACTCTTTTCTCTAAAAGGTATTTCTAGAGGCTCCTCCCAATCATCACGTACTATTCTAGTTTTACAATTTATGGCCTTTCCAGCAAAGCAAACAGGTTATTTCTCTAACAAGAATGAGCTCTAGAGCAGTCACCAACTCCTTTCGGCTATGCTGCCCATGTAAGTTGACTTTATCTCGTATCAGTCCGGCCATGGCAACGTAGGATGAGTGCATGAAGAAGGGAATATATGTGAATGAGAGGTCCACGGAAGGGGAGGCCCTCCAGAAGTGGCGGTAGCGGTGGGAGATAATGGAAGTGCGAGCTGCGATGTGAGTGGGGAGCAGAGAGAGTATAGTGATGAGTACCGCGTCGGGGAGAGCCGAGAGACGGTCGATTTGGTGGGGAATGGGGATCTGTCTGTGAGGTCGCCATGTTGCCATCCGCTCCATCTGTGTAAAGAGTGGAGTGCAAGTGTTGGAGTGGAACTAGGGTGTTCCTAAGTTCACCAAGTCTCTTTGTGAACTCAACACTAAAATCTATTGAATTGGGTTCAAACAATAAATCCAAACCGTTAAAATCTTTCTACCTTCTGAGTGAGGCGTCTACATGTGAAAATTTTAAAGTTTCGAATTAATTTAGTATAAAGTCAAGTGGTCAAAATTAGAAGGTTTATAAATTAATTTTAATGCATTTATTTTTTTAACATCTTTTGACCACTTGACTCTATACAAAATTAATTTAAATTTTTTAAATTTTCACATGTAGACGCATCACTCGTAAGGTAGAAGGATTTAAACGGTTTGGATTCGTCGTTTGAAGCCAATCTGATAGGTTTTAGTGTTGAGTTCACAAAAGAGCTTGGTGAACTTAGGAACACTCTAAGTTCTACTCCAAGTGTTGAGTCAAAGTTGCTGACTCGGTCGGTCGAGCTCGAAATTAAAAGTTCATGGTAAATAGAAAAAAAATTAAAAATAAGAAAGATTGAAAGGTATTTTTAAAAATGAAAAAAATAAAAATGAGAAAGATTGAAAAGTATTTTTAAAAATGAGAAGGCAGATGTACGGTATGGCGTCTTCCAGACGCCATACCGTACCACAGTCCGCCCAAAAAAATATAAGTAGATTGTCATGCAATCTCAAACATTCATTAAAATAAAATAAAAAGAAGAGACGTCATACTATCCAAACATCCATATCTTTTTATTATTATCCTATCAATTGTGCTTAAATACTATAATATTTGCATTGAAATCCTATAAATTTTGTTAATTACATATAATCTTCTTTAAATTATTGTTATGATTTTTAGATGCCCGTATTTTTTAAGAATCATTGGATTTGCTAATTCTTTTCATAATACTCGTGTAAAAGATAGGTGTAGCCAAGACCAAAATCAAATATATTTTGATTTCATTTTCATTATTTTACAATACTTTTTATTTGATAGTCTTTTATATTGCAAAATTTTGTAAATTTGAAAAAAAAAAAAATGTCTCGCACTTTACCGGATTGAATGAATGAAATTGTGGAAGGATTTAAGTTTTGCAAACGTTGATTTTTTTTTTTTTGTCTATTGTTGTTGATTGTAAGTATTGCTATTTTGGTCAATTGGATTTCATTACCAATAATACATGTAACAATTTCTTTTTGAGAATTGGTAATTGCAGGATAAAAAAATGTTTTTACAGTTTCTTTTCAAATTTAAAAAATATGCATACGTTATAAGAAATACTCTCCTTTATTTTTTTAAACAATTGTTGTTTTTCATATATTAGATCTCGTTTTATGTAAATACTGTTTCTACTTTAAAAAAAATATTATTCTAAAAATAGTTACTACCCTCTAAAATTATTTGTGCCATACCAAATATAGAACGTATTCATATCATAGTCGTTCTAAGTTAGTTATACATCAACACCCAGCCTCATCAAATCTCTGAAGAGCTAAGTTATAATAATTAAATGTATTTCTCTTTCTTTTTTAGAGTTTTATTCAAATTATCACCCGTCATGTCGATATTGGAGTGAACATTTTTTTTTTCAAATTTACAAAATTTTGCAATATAAAAGACTACCAAATAAAAGTATTCTAAAATAATGAAAATGAAATCAAAATATATTTAATATTGGTCTTGCCTTGGCTTATCTTTTACACGAGTATTATGAAAAAAAAAATAACAATTCAATACTTCTTAAAAAACACTGGCATCTAAAAATCATAATAATAATTTAAAGAAGATTATATGTAATTAACAACATTTATAGGATTTCAATGCAAATATTATAGTATCTAAGCATTTATAGGATTATAATAAAAAGATATGGATGTTTGGATAATATGAAGTCCCTTTTTTTTAATGAGTGTTTGGGATTGTATGGTGTTCCACTTAGTTTTTTTTTTTTTTGGGCTGGAGCTGTGGTACAGTATGGTGCCCGGGTGAAACACCATACCGTATATCTGCCTTCTCATTTTTAAAAATACTATTTAATCTTTCTCATTTTTGACTTTTTCTTTTACTACGAATAAAAATTTCGGCTTCTTGTGCTTCGATTGTTCTGAAAAATGAATTTCATGTTTATCCTTCGAATCATTAAAATTATATATTTCCTTTTTAAAATATATATATAATATCATATATATCTTGAGTAGGATTTAAATACATTATTAGTTTTGTGCTCCAATCATGCTCTACGTCTTTTTCTCTATTTTCAAAGTTCGAACAATCAATCCGAACTGCTCAACATAATCTTCATATTAAAATGTGTTTGGAGACCAAAATTCATATTTTTTGGAATGTTTTTACTATTTTTTTAGATAAGTACAAAATTATTGCTTTGGATGGTCAAGAATCTTCTGAAAAAACTGATTTTTGTACCTATCTAAAAATATAGTAAAAAAACCTTTATATACGAGGTTCCTTCAGTTGTTTAGGATGAGCAAGCCATACCATTCATCCCCCACCTCCTCGTCCATGAAGTCCTTTGACTTTTTTTTCCGGGCAGCATATGACCTCTTTTTCCACATCAAGAGGAAAGGAATAAGTCCCCCCTACCTAACAATAGAAAATCCGCTATCAAACAGCTAATAACAGTGTTATCAAATACATAGGGAGAGCATGGCAAGTCGATCTCTTGTTGGACGTTGGAAAGGTTGAAAATCCAGATAAGTTGAAAGACTTTCGCCCTATCTCTTGTAGTACAATTAGAGTCAAATGTCTTTCCAAGATAGTGGCTAACAGGTTTCAAGAGGTTCTCCCTGGTCTTGTCCTAACAAACTGCTTTCATAAGGGGACGACGGATCGGAGATAATGTTCCACTAGCGCAAGAATTTTTTAGAAACTATCACCGAGAGCCCCGATGTGCATGAAAAGTAGATCGTTTGAGGGAGGGTTCGCTGTGATTGTTTTCGAGTGGTCTTTAGAGCCACTGGTTTTCCTGAGAAGGTAGTCCAATGGGTTCTTCTTTTTCTCCACCACCAGGTTCGGGGAACTGAAGGGCTACTCGGGGCAGAGGGTTAAGGCAAGGTCGACCCAATGTCGCCTTACCTCTTTGTCTTGATCATACTTCCGCTTTCTACCTTGTTGTTTGCGAGCTCGTAGCTTCTTCAGCACTCAGCCTAAAACAACCATCTTGAACAAGAATCTCTTCTTCAAAGCGGAATCTGAAATCAATGAGTCCTGACCTACACCCTTAGACGTCGATGCACTTACTCCTCTATTTGGACTTTATGGCTAATGACTTACTTGAAAGATTCGTGCAGGTACATATACAACTGACTATACTACTAATAAGAAGAGTGACTCTGGTTCAACTTCTGACTTTTCTTGATCTTACTAGTACCAAATTGGAGTTGATTGAATAAGGCTGACACGCTTCTGTCTGTCGGTTGTGGAGTCAGTTCTTGGTGGTGGTGCCTTCTTCTTTTTCTTAGAATATAGAAACATATATATTGACTTGATTTGAGAATGAACTTAATTGACTTTCATCGTTGACAGAAACTGAACTCAAGACAGACTTTTGAGAACTTTTCTTACAGCTTGATCTTATGGATCATTCTATTAACTCAAAACATTGACGCTGCGCGCGGGCAGAAAAATTGAATAGCACAGTTACGGTCTCATCAGCGGCTTGGGAGTGAATGTTGAAGCTTAACACTAGCAAGGGGCAGAACAGTTGGTAAAGGAGATCATGGGCACTATGACGCATGTTGAGTTCTTGAAGCACTGCCGATATGTCTTTATTTGCATGGGTGCGTAGGTACAGTAGCGTTTTCTGCGGCGGAACAAGGTAAGTTGGGGCGGGTCACTCTTGTTTCGAATGGTACTTACTCGTCTGTTCTCTTCTTGTTACTAAGTAAAATCAAAGAGTGCTGCTTTTCAAGTTGTTAGGTCAACTCTGCGGCTAATCAGGGCTCGCTTCACTGGAGTTACGCTCGCTGGCTCGCTACATTCTTTCGCTCGCTCGTCCCTAAATCCACTCGCTTTTTGGGGCTACTTTCTTTCGCTCGCTTGGCTCCTTTCATCAACTCGCTGGCTCGTTCAATCACTCGCTTGAGTCAAAACGCTAGAATTTCTTAGTGCATCTCTTTAGATTTTCGTAGTGAATCATAGCGACTCGTCCCGTGCCGTGTCAATAAGGTCATAGGAAGCCAGCCAGGATTGGAGTATCAAACTTCTCTCAAACCAGCCCTACTTTCACGATACCTGAATTTGTCTTGACCTTCTTGACCCAAGACACCAGCTAGTGCAATCCCAGTTCCTGCAAAAGAAAGAAAATCCGGTCAAAATACTATTAGAAAAAGTAGAAGGTTGCAAGTATACAACAGCTAGACTAGTGGTAGTAGTAGCAAAAGAAAAGGGGATGTAGTCATGGTTTGAATAAAATAATACGAACCAAGGGCGCTAAGCATGAGGCCGCTCTAAGGAGGCCAAGTTTCTAACTTTCCTTTCTTTCGGGATATGCACAAGCTGAAGAAAGAGTTTTTTAAGCCTTGTTCTTGTCCTGGCAGTTGATAAAAAAAACTCCTGAGACTTGCCTGCCTACTGACGTCTCCTAGATGTTCGTTCATTTCGGTAGTGTTCCTTTTTTATGAATGATGAATGAATTCTTTAAGACGACCTTTTTCTTCTTTGATTTGACGGGCTATCAAAACCAAGAAATAAAATTGGGATCAAAATGACAAAAGAAGGACATCCCGTAAAAAAAACTCGTGAATTATATGATAATCCGCTTACCTAGTTTTGAGGATCTGGAAAAGAAGTCCTCATTATGCCCCCCAAACCAATCTTTCATTTCTTCGTTAATATTTAAGTCAATATTGGCATCAAATAGATCATCATCATCATCATCTTCTGCATTATCTGTTTCAAGTAGATCACTTTTGAAGTTGCTATCGCTATCATCCTCGGTCTCTTCAATAGCACCTTGAGTGTCATTTTCATTCTCTTTCTCATCCTCTTTCTTTCCTTGCTTTCTGAAGCTCCAACACCTTCTTGGTCCAGTCAAAATCCAGAAAATCCTACAAAATAAGCAAATAAATCCCGTTTAGCATTATATCATCTATTTCTCGGTTTTCCTATTTCAATAAAGTAAATGTTGTTACCCGGCTTTCCACTTTGTTTCCATTTTCAAACTCCATATATTTCACTACAAAAAGGCATCATCTACGGGTTTGAAGTAAGGGTAAGATGACGAAATTCAAGAGGGGTCAAGCATATCATATTCTCGTAAATACTTTATTTAGAGTGTTCGTTTTCTTTTCGCTTTCCTCCTAGGCAGTGCCCAAAAGTGTCCTTGACATTAGGACGCTCTGTCCCGAAGCATAATGTTCTGTAAATATCATATAAGGGGATAGCTCGGGAAGGTGATCCCATGTGAAAGGATGAAGACCCATGGTTTGGGCAGAACATTGGTGTTCAACCGATGTGGAGTCTTGGCGTGCATGCGAGGCAGCCTTGATGTTTAAGGGTTTCAAAAATTCAACATGGACAATATTTGGATATTAAGGTATCAGTGGACTGATCGGCTTTGGGGAGGCGCGCATGATGGCGTGGCCGACTCGCCTAGGTGATCCAAAGGAAGGGAAAGCAGAAAAATTGTCTTACACGGACTCAAGAAAAATGCATTTGACTTCCTCACCCTTTCCAGTTGCAGTCCCCCCAAGGCACGAAAAAAAAGCTGCTCGAAGGTACGCACGAATTCGAGTAGGCATGTGTGATCCAAAACTACTTTCTTATTTTGACTGGATGCGATACTGTGACCAGAAGGGTTACTGGTCGCGGTATGATATCCAGTTTGAAGTAGAAGGGAGAACTATGGTCAATACCATCTTTTCATTTCAATATTAGAGTATCTTCACTCAGGTCCCTTTAGGGAGGGCGGAATCGTTGATTAAGCTGACGCCCGTCCTCATTAGCACTTTTCTCAACTCGAATCGAAAGGGTCGCCTATGGAAGGGCTAACGTTCCGATACATCCTTTGGTTTCATCGATAAGTCTCGTGATTAATAAAAGCCTTCTTTGAGGATGCGAAGGTCGTTTGATGGTTACGGACTAGGTGCTTTCAAACTCACCGATGCTTTCAACGGGCATTCTAGTCTGCGCTCTTTGGACCTTAGCCCCTTCCTTACAACATGGTTGGGTTCCCTGTCCCTTTTTCTTGGTTGTTACCATGAAGACTTTTTGTCCGCTAACTATTATCATCGGCCTTTCTTCACATTTCGGCACTCTTGAAAGGAGGACATTGATCGCAGATGACAAACATCCCTTCTTACCCGTATGCTTCACACATGAAGTCTTTCCTCTCACGTAAAGGAGAGGAATTCGACAGTTGGTTGTACATAAGTCTTCTTGTGTCGAGGTAGACTAGCTCGTATTTGCTGACTCGTATTTACGTAAACTCCGATGTGCTTTATATGGAAAACCTGACTCCAACAAGCTTAGCCCTCGCTTATGACCGAGCACTAGCTGATCGATGATACATACATTATTGAGAATAAATAGAAGAAAGCTGAGTATGGATATACGCTTAGGTGGAAATTCGTTCTTTACTTTTGTTTTGAAACCTTCGGAAATTCAGTTGGAATTTTGGAATGACATTAATAATACAATTTGGCTTCTGCATGTATCTCTCTGCTTTAGTGTTATAATTAATATCCATCAATGCGAACGAACTCTTCTTTGTGAGTTGAGTGACGCCCATTTGTTTATCCAATCAACTGTATTCCTTTATTAGCGCCATTTTTTATTGATTCAGAAAAGTTCATACAAGCCGCAGATGTGCAGTTCTCTCTTGTAGTATTATCTAATTCACTTATGTCATTGTCAAAAAAGTATGGTTTCTAAATTATAATCACCAAATTCCCCTAGCCTGCTAGCAGAATTGGTTTTGGGGTAAATGCACCAACCGGTTAATTCAATTTAGGTATACTTCACCTGAGCTATAAAGAAAAGAGGAGCCAGCATATTTTTATCTTTTTAATCCATTCATTGTTTTCTAAAGACAACAATTTCCATTGATCCATGGATAGTTTGGTTTACACTCTTGAGGTATTAACAATTTTTTCATTACCCCTGCATTTTCCTTCCACCTCTTTGATCCAAGAGAATTTAATGAGCTTGAAAATGGCTTCATCCTGCAGTGCAGAGGTATTTCCTAGTTTCTTTTTGTGATTTCTGGCCTCTTTATTTTGAACTCAAAAATGGCAATTACCTCCAGGAAAGATTCGGTTAGCAAGTTTGTGCCTTGCACATCGTTGTAAATTTATTTACATAAAATCATTATATGTATAAACATAAAAGAAAGCACTTTTCCGGAATTCCGCTATAGATTTTGGTATTCATAGACCCATCATACTTGAGACTTCTTTTTTTTGAGGGAAAGATAAGAAAAAAACTATCTAGTTAGCAGCTCTGAAGCTACTTCCATGCAAGTCAGAATGTTCAGTTAAACCAGGTCAAAGTAGTTCTTATCCAAAATTGAAAAAAACTGCGGTGACAATCTAATTAAGAGAATTTAAATAAACACTTCAAATAAGTCCAAATATGCAAAGAAAATCAATTGACTTGATAAAACCGATCTTAAAGCAGAGAATCCCTGGCCACTAAGTAGTTGGTCCAAAGAAGGAGTACGCAGTCTCATGCTCTCAAGTCTGCTCGTTTTCTATAGTAATACTCTTATTAAAAGTCTTCATGTTGGTAATACTAGCTTAATTGGTAAAGCGCCAATCTGTGGAGTTGTGTTACTTGCCTCCAGCTTTCCTAGCTATCAATACTAGCTCTTTGCTCACTGAATTCACTCTTTTATTAGTCCGTCAACCCGCTCGCTATACCTGCTTTATATACTCTTCTCCTCTTAATCTTATTTGAAAAGGAAAAACCGGCCGGCCTGCCTGCCAACTAGCTCTCTATTCCTTTGCCTTGCCGGGCACAACATCACAAGAAAGAGGTTTGAAGATGCTCGACCGAGGGTGAACAGATAGGTTTTGACTTGATTATGAAAAGGAAGCGCATATTTCTACTGTACCTGTTGCTAAACATATATATCTGCTAATGAAGCTATTGTGCCTAAGGGTTTTTCTTAGTGCAAGTAGAGGGCTAAAAGCAAGTTACTCCCCAGGGTAAAGTCTAAGTTGGCACTAAACCAGACATAGCTCTGAGTTCTTTCTGTCTTAGGAACACTGCAGAAACGCTGCTTTGAAGTAGTAGATTAGGGAAGAAGAGAAGAAAAAGGCGAGTGAGAGTATCGTTTTAAAATGAATAAAGAATCCCAAAAGTAATAGAAAATTTCCTTTAGTTCTCTCTTTTGATTCCATCAATTACTTTTTTTTTTCATTTTGCTTTTCACGAGATATGCATTAAAAAAGTCTAGTTTTCCTTTGATCCAATTCTAATGCCAGACTTACTGAGTGTTCTTAATGGAGCTCTCCAAGGTCTTTTTTATCTTGGACCACTAGCATGCTCATTTTTTACTCTTATTCCAAAGAATGAAAGCCCGGTTGATGTAAAAAACTATAGACCGAGAAGATCCACTCGGTGCAAAGAATGAGATGTCTAAAGTCATTGCTAGGCGCATGCAACCTAACATTGAAAGTCTCATCGACGACTCTCAATCAGCATTTAGAAAAGGGAGAGTTCAGAGTGGACAGTTGTCTATAGAGCATATCGGTCAAAACTCCATGATTGCGGATCTGCTTACTAAGGAATTGCCACCCAAAGTGTTTCATGAGCATGTCGCGCGTATGGGTTTCATTTCAGTTAAGGATATTAAGTTTGAGTGGGAGTTTTCTATTTGAAAGTTTTCAGGACAGAAATCCAGTTTCAGTTTATTTTCACTCTGATTTTAGTAGGGTTTTATTTCACTAAGGTTTAAAGGGGGCTGGTTTAATCTAACTAAGGTTTTTAGGTTTGTTGAAAGGGTGGACCAGATGGAAATAGGCATGTTAAGATCACATTGCATGAAACTAGCATGTAACCCGTCCGATGCACGGGACGTACTACGTATGGTAGTTTTGTAGAAGAAATATGCCAAAATTTGTCATAATATTTCATCTAAGTAAAAAAAACAAAAGAATATGTTGCAATAAGACCCAGCGACCAAAGAAATGAGTTCACCCTTGACGCATCCCCCTTAATTTATACGGCAAGGGCTTTTTCTTTCCTGCTGGCCGGGATCAATAAAATACCTAAGCTTAAAACCCCATTTATGGATAAAAAGAAGTGGAATTGAAAAGGAAGGTAGGTTATGCTTGCTGCTCGTACGATCCAGCTGGTCGACGAACGTTACTGAAACCGCACTCGGTCTGCATCCTACCTCGAGGAAGACGTGTCACACGGCTTGACTTTTAGTGAGAGAGAAGAGAAGGAGTCGACTTAAAGCAATCCCTTCTGAATAAGCTGGTTGACGGAGGGTGGTTTCCGGCGCATTCTTTCATTCTTTCCCTTCCCTAACCGGCAAATGTTCCTACCGCTGATCCAAACTGTACAAGATAGACTTGCGGGTTGGAAAGGGCAACTCCTTTCACTGGGTGGGAGAGCAATCCTTATTAACTCCGTACTGAACGCTCTACCCCTACACTTCATGCAAGCATTCTGACTTCCAACTTTGGTTATTAAACAAATTGCAAAATAAAAGATAAGCTTCTGGGGTACCAACCAAATTAACGGTGGACACTGCCTTCTATCTTGGACAAACATATGCCTTCCAAAGAAACACGGGAGTTTGGATATCATAGACTTAGCCACTCAGAACAAAACTCTACTACTAAACTGGGTCTGGCCCTTCCACACGGACAAAGAATCTCTTGGGGCTGTCACGCTTCTCCAACTTAACATTCACATACCCCAAAAAATACAATCGATCATACCCAACTATCTATCATTCTTCGTACGTGACCTTTACTCTCTCTTAAGCATCTTCCAGGTAGGTGTCAGTGAAATTCCAAATTGGGAATGGAACCTGGGCACGATTTTGGATAGACAACTGGCACCCTGATTCACCATTATAAGAGAGGTTCCCCGAAATCACCTATACCCCAACCCGGAGGCGAATGTGCAAAGCATCATTTAACTCTCCCAAACAAGCCAGTTTTTTCAATCAGCCTGGGATACCGCCTTTGCAGCGCTCCTCAACGACATACAAACCTCTGAACAGATGGACCACCTGACATGGAGATGGTCCCATTGTTCTCTTCCAACTCCTTCCTTATAAACCCAGGAAAGCAATGCGCCTATCATAAACATCTTTGGAAAACAAAAGCTCTGCGCAAAGTGCAAATTTGCCCTATCATAAGAATGATCGCTCGCATACCATATGAATGATGCAGTCTGACATTGGAACTCTCAGCAAATATCACTTGGGTTAAGTGGACCCATATTTGGCATTTTTTCATAAACGGTCCTGGGCCAAAAACCCAATTACACCAATGGCCTAGAGACACCTAATATTTTCACAAATGACCGGCGCAATATCAGATTTACATAAAAAAGGGTTCAGGTTAATTTCACAGTTTGATGGTTGGCTGAGCAGGCTCAGATTAAGAGAAAGCAGAAGGAAAGGTACCTTAATCACATTGCGGTGGAACAGATGCGACAGACAGGCTACCCCCCTTTCATACCGCTTCTCCAGCTTGGCGGCCATCTCTCCAATTTCATCATCATCAGACTGCGGGCCCTGCGTGATCTCCAGAGCTACGTCCGAGTCTTTTTATATCCAATGGTATAGCTGGCTATGGGCCCCGCTCGCGAACTTCTTCCCCGGGAACAGCTTTGACATGTCCACCAACCAGTCAACCTCACTGAATGTCTCCAGTGTACTCACCCGGCTCGCCCCATGGGAGGAAAAGTGCTTCTTTGACCAGCAGCTCCCCTTCTTTGGCATCGAGGGTGACTTGCTACGCTTGAATGTTGAACCTGCTTTCTTTGTCTCGAAACCCGAACCCATTTGCACCTCACTAGAAAGATCTCTACCAGAGTTTGACTTCAAAGTCAATATTGATACGGAGGCTAGATTCGAGTTTGGGTTATTGGATCTAGGTTCGAGTCGGGTTAAAGGGATAATGGGTATTTGCGAAGGTTGCAGGCGGTAAGAAACTGTATGAAAGTTGAGTGTCAACGATCCAAGGAGCCGTTTAGCTTCGTGGAGAGGTGACGAGTGTGAAGTGGGTGCGGAAAATTCTTTCAATTTTGGGAAAATCATAATATCTCAAGCTACTACTCATACGAAAAGAAAGAATAGGGAATAGTTAGATAGGAGTTTCATTCTGGCAGTAAACTCCTTTACTTCGGGCGCCCTTCCTTCAGCAAGGGAAGACAGCCTTTCGTGAAGTTCATCTCTGTGAATGTAGACCTGTCGTACCGGGAGCGGTATCTCTTCAAACTATGACCCAACCCTTTATTTCCGAAGGAAGGTCCTATCCCTTCAACAGTGGATGTTCATTGCATAATAAGCTTCCTCTTTGTCGGTAAAGAAAGAGTTCTTCTTAGTAGAGAATTTCCTCGGTCAGTGGATACTTTGAATTGGAACAACTATCCCATTAATGTCCCCGGCCACCTCAACTATTATTGCTTTTAGCAGGGAGCCTATCTCTTGGGTGGGCATATTATCTTATTTCCTCCCTTCTTTCTATTTTGCCCTACTTCCATTATCGCTTTTGAGGAATTCTTATCTTAGATGCCATTTGCTTATGAACAAGAATCAGGTAGGTAGGCATTGCATTTTCTATCCGGAGATTCCCTTGGATCAAATTCACAATAG
>JAJGRW010000047.1:2370621-2402220 GCA_025461045.1 Carex parvula | reverse complement strand
TGTTTAATTACCTGGACATTCCAAGAATTGGACATACATTATTTTTTTATTTTTTATAAACTTCTAGGGTTTCTCAACAAATTGGAACTCATGAATATTCTTGTTATTCTGTACCGCACTTTTGTGAATCCTTCTCAAGTTTTATTCTCATTTCTTCTTTACATACTGCACAGTGTTTGCCAGAGAAAGTCACGAAGCGCTTCAATGATTTTGTTGGTAAAAATCTCGAGTTCAAATGTCCAAGTGGTGATGTATGGCACGTTGGGCTTATCAGGTCGGGTGACAAACTTGTACTTCAGCCGGGCTGGAGTAATTTTGCTAGTTCTAATAATGTATCACAGAATGATCTTTTGCTTTTCAAATTGATGAGTGGATCCACATTTGAAGTGCGGATCTTAAACCCTGTTGGGCACGAGAAGAACGGTATTTTAGAAGGAGGAGCAAAAGCCGTTTTTATTGAAAAAGTGGATGATGTCAAAGTTGAAGAAGGCAGCATGATCCAATCTTCTTCCAAGATCAAAAGAGTGACAAGGGGATATGATACAAGTGCCGAGAAGGGTAGGTCCAATCCTCGCCCAAGAAAGCGGTCACCATGCAAAAATCAGAGTTCCCTTCCTGTGAAGAAGAGGCTTAAATTGGATGGCCAACATTTCCTTTGCCAAGAAGAAGAAAAAGAAGTGGGTGAGGAAGATGAATTTGATGAAAGCCAGGGTGAAGAAGAAGCATTAGAAGAAGCACGAATGACCGATTTACTGGTGATGGAGCATCAAGCTCTCCTTAGGAGAAAAGTGGGATTGCTGAAAAATGATGACCCGAGTGAAACCAAGACTCAGAAACATTCAAGTCAAAACTCAAGTAAGGCCTTTTCCACTCTTTTTCCATTTTTAACACTTTAGTATAGTTTGTACTTTGAATACTAATGTTTGAAACTACAAAACCGTAGATTGTGATGTGCCTGTCGGTTATGCCTATGCCCCGCAACACTGGCGAGCCATGAGTGCCGAACAAAAGACAAGAGCTAACTATTTGGCACTGAAAATTCAAACTGGGAATCCAATCTTTTTGCATGTTCTGCAACAATCCTGTCTCACCAAAAAATCTTGCGCAGTAAGTTCATTTTTGTATTTTATAAATCTTATCATACGATAACATAAATTGGTCTTCAACAAGAAACCGTTGCCTGAAATCTAGCTCGCATAATTTTTCAGACTCTTCAATTGAATAGAGACTTTCTGCATTTTTAATCTAGTATTTTGTTGTATTTCTCATTAGAAAAGGACTCCTCTTGTAATGTTACAAAAAGATCCCTGCCCAGGGACTGTTTTCTAAACCAAAATTTTCGTCACAGTTCAGTCCCTAAACCTGTCAGATGCCAGAATTCCATCCAGAGCAGTAAAGAATGCTGGGAAATTAACAAAAATTAAACAGTAAATGATTCATAATTGCACTGGAACTGTACAGTATCAGAATTAAATCAAAATGCTGAATTTGCAGAAACACCCTGCTTTGTACCAGTATATCAAATTATTTCTTGAGAATTGTAGAGAGCCCTTGACATCCTTGACTGATGTGTTATTGGAGTGACATCCTTGGTGTACATTAACCTTAAGTTCTTATTTTATGACTTGATGCCTCAATTTACCTCTGACTAGATACAACCTTGAAATGACATCTATATGTGTCCTAAATTGCAATTGACTTATTAGTTTAGATAGCAAATCTGCTCTAACATAGATTTCTTTTCACTGTACCATTTTCAAAACAGGTTGTACCAAAAGAGTTCTCTGCTAAGCATCTCCCTAAAGGAAACCGGACATTTGTGCTTCATCGGCCAGACAAGAAACACCTGGTCTGTTAGGTACTACTTCAGGAAAGACCCACCAATCGTTTGAAGGAAGCTCGTGGTTTAAGTTCGTGCATGAAAATAATCTGCGAGAAGGGGACATCTGCATGTTTGAGCTTATTGATTCTCCTCATCAAATTACATTCTATGTTCATGTCGCTCAAGCAAGTGGCTTTGGCACTCAATAAATTGGCGCATGCGACAGATTTTTCAACTGTTTATTTTATGTTATCATATGCTCTCATGTAAAGACAGAACTTTTGTTATGAATATCTACAATCTGATATATATTTTTGTTATGTTTAGTTACTATTTTACCTTTTAATTTTTGAGTTGTGTCGTTGGACAAACGGTTTAGTGTGAAAATTGATTATGGCTGTTAGGCATATGCTAAAGGATTTCGTTTCCTTAATTGGTTCTACCTATAGTTTGTAACTTAAACAACAATCTTAGGAGAGGAATGGCAGGGAGCTGACCACACTATGCATATAAAAGCCCCTCATCTCATTTTGATAATTGATCTTTCCTTTGCAACCACTTTTTAGTTTTCCATGGTTTTGGTTTGGCAAGGGCAGCTCGGACAAATGATTTCCCATGTGAAGGGCATACATACTCAATGGTTGTACCGATTTCTGATATTGCAACACTCAAATAACTATCCCAATAGTGCACTGGGTTTACTGGGTTTTTTTTTTGCCATCTACTGCTACTGGTACGATTGATTTGCAATTGGTTTCCTGGTTTTTTTGGCTCTCTAGTGATACTGGTACAGTTTGGCGTTGCACTGGCTACCTGAATTGAGTCTGGTGAAAATGCATTGGTAACGTCTCTGTAATGTTGATTGCTATAATATTCATTGTACAAGATTTGAGGTACTGCATACTTTAAACATTGCTGATATGATCCTCTTTGTTTTGTTCGATAGACATACTTGCAAGTATCAGTTTACTCAAGTCGGGTAACCAGTACAGAAACTTAAAATCTATTCGCCAAAAGAGAAAATCCATACAAACAGAACACAAGTGAAGAATCAAGAATTGGAAGTGACTTCAACTTTTATAAAAATTATCAGGGAATTAAGCAGATGAAAACAATGTCTATAAAAGCAATCAAATGCTCATGCTCAATCCACATCACAAACTACAAGGAAGATTGTTAGGTTTCAGTTAGTCATCAAAGAACACAAGTACACAACTACAACCTAAGACCCTACAAAAATATTGCTTCCTATCCTAATAGATTATGTCAATTTAGTGGGCATGATTGGCCTGCAAATTTGATATAATACAAGAGAGATGAATTCTCAAATAAGAGAAAAATAAATAACTATTCTACTCGGAAGTTGCTCCATTACTAGCAGGAATTCGTTTGAGCAACTTGTACAATCCAAAAACATTATTCTCAGCCCATTTGTAGGGGATGAAGAATGACCGATACATTGGTGATGAGAGCTCTCTATCCAGGTACGGGATAGCTGCCAGGGTCTGGAAAATATTTGACAAAAGATGATAATAAGTCATTATGAAGCTGATTTTATGAGGCCTTGCTCCACATGAGCCTATGCAGTGTATTCTTTGTTTGTGAATATCAGCTCCCCTCATTAAAAGTTAACTAGTATTCGGTACCAACAAAGATAATAGTAGGTTTAAATGTTGATCCATTACAATCACCCTATCATATCTACAATTCTATGTTAACACTGATTAAATTATAATGGAGGCCTCAATTAACCCGACGAACTTTGTATTTACATCAATTACAAATATGACCTTGATTCTAGGGTTTATTTTGGTAAATGGAAAAAATATATATTTATATACAGCAAAATCTTGAGGACATCTGAGTTTCATACCTCCCATTTAGACAAGTCAGTTCCACGTGCAGGATATGGGCGCTTCAAATCAAGTTCTATGAAAAACGTACATGCATCAATGTCCCCAAACTGCAAAATTGATTTCACTCGGAATATTAGAACAGAGAGAGATTGTAGAAGAGAGAAAGAACGAACAGTTTGGTTCCTCGGCCTTTTCCTCAAATTTTTGTTACTCAAACCAGCATGACAATAGGCTCTCCATAGCATTGCATATATAAATGGACCTTATATCCTATAATTTGCCATCAAATCAAAGTAATGACTATTAAATAAGTACCAAATTTGACTATTTAACATAATGAAAATTTCTTATTTAAAATAAAATAAAAGATATAATAGACCAAAACACACTTAAGAGATATGACTTATCCTAACCAACTTGAATGTAACAAAAATATGCAATTTTCAAAATGCCTAACAAAACAACATGCAACTCATGTAACAAAAAATGAGATACTAAGAATTTGCAATTTTAGGCAGTCCAATCGGTGAGGTGCAGTACTGGTACACAAATTGTCAACAAGACAATATCAGCATGCTTAATCCTAAAGTAAACATGACTTTTCCATAATTGACCCTCCATTGTGCATATATGTCTAAGATTTTCAAGAACCCAGCATAGCAGCATAGACACATACTATCACCAATTATACTATTAAGTAAGACCAGAAGCTGGCACTGTCACTTCCTAAAATCAAGTAGCATGTTAACTTGATAAGGAATACAAGAGAGATTTACAAATTGCTCTTTGGATGCCTTGTTCTTGTTATTGAAATAATGGGGAGCTGCCTTGGTCCCTCCTAGGGTTTCATTAAAGGGGAACGGAAGAAGTCCATTAAAACCATCATCTATCCATTTTACTTGCTCAATATATGCCGGCACAAAGAAGGAAGATGGATACCGATGCCACTCACTTCCAATGCATAGCACTGAGCCTGAAAGCATCATAAAGCACACACTTAATTTAATAGAAGTTCGAGGAAGAGCACTACCAGACTGATCTTGGGTGCAGTTCCACTATAGTTGTGTATACCTTTTCAGCACAAAGTAATGCAAATAGTACCACTAAAGGCTTTAGTGGAATCCAATATAAAGATGACCAACGTTGCCAACACAATTCTACAAAAGGAGGATGATATACCAAGTGCTTCTACAGATTTCTCTGCTGGGGTTTCTTGCAGTGTCATTTGAATTCTGGTTGCTTGGGTTTTCGAATATCAATTAGATTTATTCTTACCTGGGCCCACTTCATCATGATGATACTGAAGATGTTGGTATATCTTTAGAGGAGCTGAGTACCCATTCAAAATGGAGAAGGTACGACTATGTGATGCACATAAAATAAATCCCAAAATCAATGGTCTGACTCCTTTTGCTATCTGTTTTACATACCCACAAAAATCCTATATTAGTTATACAAGTACTTAGATAACTTTCAACACATATAAATCACCAAAAACTTTGGGATGGCTGCAATCCCTCTTTCTTAAGATTCTGGCCCTAGAAATCATCCCAAAACCAATCATTCAGAAAAAAAAAAATGATGATGACAATAATTTGGGTGAATGCAGTCCTATAAACATAGTTGTCAGTCAATAGTAACCTTAAGAAACTAAGATGTTGTAATTCCTGCCTTTTTGTAATAAGAACCAACAGATTTCCTAGTAGAACTTTCTGTGGACCAAAACATGAATGGTTTAAACATTGATGAACCACCTTGGAAAACCTGTATATGGTCACCAATAATTTTGGCATATTTGCACAAGCACTGCATTGATGAAAAAATGCATATTCCTTCACTAATTACAATTTTTCCCACTAATTCTAGTGACAATTCCTCACCCCAAACCTTTATTAAAAAAAAAACAAAGTTCAATTGAACAATAGAGCCAATGCATGATTCATATGCTGGCTCCAAGTCCAACTAGTTATATAGAGATTAAATGAAATTTAGCTGTTTAGTTGATGTATTGATACAGAAATGGCAGTATCAGCTTAGCCAAAATTTCATTTCACGTAAGTAATGACACCTTGAGTCGTTTCAAAGTAAGCAAAAAGTTGGTTAGTATGTGCAACTACAATAAATTATGTATTGTTTGGGAATAACGTTGAATCGATCTTAATTTGAAAATAAAAGTTAAATAACACACAGATATAGAGTCAGGATAAAGCTTACTTTGTAAAATATAGACTGCTCATTGGAATACTTGTCATAAAAAATGTCAGGACAACTGTCAATCACAGCAGTAGCCGCAACACATATTAGTGGGTAAATTGGATAAAGAAATCTGCATGAGAAACAAAGAGAAATGAAGTATAAGAGAAAAAAAATAGGCATTTTTCCTATATCCTTTGGAATGTTTCATTTAGGCTATCAGACAAAAATATTTTCATATTTATTAGTGCGGAACTCTTATAAGCACATGATATTAATTTCCATGTTTTATTAGTAAAATCATGGTTATCTTTCTCTATGATGTCTATGAACAAAACCCATGATAGCAAAAAAGGGAAAAAAAAAGTACATATATAGCTATTTCACATATGGGTATTGTGATCATCCAGTATTCAAGAGCACTGTTAACCAGTCAAAAAAAGATCATTGCCCTTCTTCATTATTTCTTCTTGTTCCTTTGTAACTTGTGTTGGCGTATTTTTGCCAGGACTTGTGACTCGGATCAAGGTTATCAATATCATCAATTAAATGATAAACAACAAATAAATTAAGGGGACATTACATATTTTATAAGGTTCTACAATTTTCTGCCATACACGTATCATATTTCAGATTTTGCCAAAAAAAAATTTTGATTTGAAAGTCCTCTCAGAATGTAGAAAGACAACCATGAGTTTACTAATAAAGAATAAAAACTGGCATTTTTGTAGTCAACTGGCTTTACAACTTTCTAGCTGCTCAATAACCATATTTAAGGCTATTGATACTAAATTGAATAACTCATGGCATCATTGCATAGTTGAGAGTTATTTGAGGCAAATATCTAAGGTTTATCTTTGTTGACCAACAGCTATCATCCAGAACCTATTAAGAACAACAATGAACATTCAGACAATACCTTTCTTCTTTGTGGGCTTGCAAGGACATGAAAGCCAGCCAAATATACACTGGTGAGACGACTATCGCTAAATCAGGCACATATTTTTTCCTTGAAATTGGGATAATTACCACAAAAAGCAGTGCCAGAACAAATGCAAAATTGAAGTTGTTAAACCCATTTCTGAAATAGAACGAGAACCCCTCGGTACCGTAAAGGTGACTTTCGCCACCTCCAAGTACATTGTACTTGAGAAGATTGAAGACTGAGAATGTCCACTTTCCATAGCTGTGGTAGTCCGCAAAAAACGACAGACCCTAAATTTAAATTATAATAATTGAGCCTGATCATGTATTCTTCAAAGATAGTTGAGATATATTAGCAACATTTGCAGGCCAGGTACAAGAAAACATGTACTGTTATTATATCCCTTTTGATATAGTAACACCTATTTCTGTTTCTTATTTCTGTTTCTTTCATGAGTTCGGCCAGTTAGTAAAGAGTTTTATTGGGACCTTGTTCCTTGTTTAAATCTATAATATTTATTTTTCCAAGGTCTTTTGGTGTAACCAAGTATTTATTGGAGTATACAAAAAACAGAAGTTATTGTACTTGTAATAATACCACATAGTTATGTACTGGAAAATCCAAATCCCATCAAATGTTGACAATCTTGTGCCTCACCAACAAGCACCCCTTTCTTCTGCTGAAGCAGGTTCCAGTTGGAATAAATTTGTCATAAACAAATTCTCTTTCTTTTGACACAAGTACCAAAGCTATGACATTTTACAGGGACTGCTAACTTACCTTGATGTTTACCTATGAGGTGTAATTTGCAAATGAAGCCATGCATATATTTTTAGTTCTATGTATAAACAAAGTTTGTACGTCCACACAGATCACAATGTGTAGTGCGATTATGAAAAACAGGGCGTTTCTTTAGCGGAAATATATCTGCTGTTATGCCAAAGGAATAACAGGAACCTGTTATTCCAATCCCAACCGTTCAAATTTTCCCATGTGCGAATCTCAACGAAGAAAGTTTTTAATGTGTGAATCTAAACGAAGATCAATGGTTGGGATCGGAATAACAGAAGATTTATTTCCTTCTTTAGCAGCACAGATACAACAAAGTAGAGCAAAAAAAGTACTTACAAGCAGTGTGAGGGAAGTAAGTAGCCCAGAGAAGAAAACTTTTGTAAATGGGCCTCTCATTAGGGAGAAAATAGTAACTGGAAGAACTACCAAGATTGAGAAAGGCCATCCAAGAATTACACCAGCAGAAGCCACAGAAACGGCAGCTGCATATTTCTCGAAAAGAAAGAGTGCTGAAGAAAGCGTAACAGCATACATGGAGAAGCTACTAGGGAGAAAACCTATTAAAACAGAGAGTAACAATTTTTTAATCACCTGCAACTTTCTTTTTAAAAAAATTGATGGAACTTACCTGTGCTAAAAATCAATTAATTCATTGGTACTTTGGGTTTTCAAATACTTTTATGTCACCCAGTATGTTTGTGTGAACTTTGCATGGATTATACCATTTTTGCAAGGTTCTCAGTTTGATATACCATTTGTATGATTTTGTACCATGTTCTATTGATGTTCGCTTATCTGAAAATGCATAAATAGTGGAACCTCTGATACAAATGCACCAGGCAGAATATATATAAATACAATTTGTATTCTAGCATATGCCCATAGAATAATCTTGTTTAGGGTTTTTTTTATGAATAAGCTATAGGAGGTCAGCCTAGAACTAATAAAGATAAAGAGCAAATGTGGAAAACTTGTTTAGAATAGAGGTCAGCCTAGAACTAATAATATTAAACCTAGATGTTCTATTTCTAAGTGTAAAACTTGTTTATGTCCAAAAATAGCTAAAAATAGAGAAAAACTCATGCCAGTCTTAAATGAAGCATCAACCTAGACGTGGCAATTTTTTTTGTTGAAATCAGTAAAAAGAAAAGTCCCTTACTTGTGCTTGCAAAGAAGCAGCCACTGGTTAGGCAGAGCATTGCCAAGGCATACAAACCCAGTCTTTTTCCATATTTTCTAGAGAGAGCAACCACAAGAGCCGTCTCTGTAATAGTTGAAATTATGCCGAGGAAGAGTCTTACTGAGAAGAAGACACGTACCTATAAGAAATTATGAGTATAGATTAAGGGATCCAATGGGTTAGTTATGTTGGTTCAGCTGAGGCCTGGGTCAGGCTGGCATATAATATTTAGAAAGACTGTCCGATTCAGCCTGACATATTTTGCTGGGTCGGATCAAACAAGCAACATAGCTAAATTGTCAAGTTTGGTCATTTCTGAGGCATATTAAGCTTAATAGTTACAACTTAACTTCAAACAGATCACTCACCCTACCTACACGCTGGTCAAGAAAGCTGATTTGAGTCTGATTAATTAAGCCAACAGTAAGCTTAACCAGCTCAGGTGGGCCGCCAATCAACTTGGGCTCTTTTGCAAACTAAGCCCAATACTAAACATGATCTCTAAGAATGCCCAAGATTTCTAATCGCAGCTATATTCAATAATGAGATACATTCTTTGTATCAAACATTACCAATTTACACTCCTCCAAAAGAGCTCTCGTTCTTTAATTTAGTTCTAGTATGCGCCAATAGAATTAAAAGGATTTGGTTGTTAGGTTCTAACATTTTAGCAAACAAGTCATTTACTTGTTTTTCTCTTATTTGAAGAATCAATTTGATTCTATACACCACACATGTACTTTCGTTTGAAATTTCAATGTCATTTGCAGAAGTAAGAAACAAAGGTTGGTTGTAGGTTGGCGATATGAAAAATGTTAATGTTAGATACACTTTCAAATACAGAAAAACTTTATCCAATTTGCAAATAAATAAATAAACAAACGCCTTGTATTGTGGTCAGTGTTCTCATTTGTTGTTTAATTTCTAAGAAGAGCCTATTTCAGTCTGTATGATGATAAATACAAATCAGCTTACAGTGCCAGCTGTCCTTGATTAGGTTTCAGTTTGTATTTTCTTTGAACGTTCATTGTTTCATTGCCGATTTAGCCATAATTGAGGCAATTTTGGATCAAAATAAAAAAACATTTCAAGCATGATAGGTCCTTATTTTGATGTATACAAATATTGGCCACAAAGTTGGTGCTACTGACTGAAAAACAAACCATGTAAAGCTCCTACCAATTGCAAATATTCAATATAAACAGAGATGTAAATAAAATAAAATGTTACTTTATTCAAACCTTATCCTCGGAATAAAACAGAGAAGCAGGTCGTGCCACAAGTGCATGGATAAAGATGTACAAGTAGGATCTCAATGAAAACTCTGAGCTGCATGCAAATAAATGAACTAAGATTCTACAATGTTGGCAATAGAGGTATGTGGGTTCCTACGGGTGTTGGTCAGATGGTTCAGTTAAAGCAACATTTGGAAAACCCAAATTAGATTATTTAGTGTTTTTTTAGCTGAATTAAAAAATATTAAAATTTTGTTTGGTTCATTTTGCTGGTTCGACCAAATTAAAGTAAAAGCTTTAAATTATCACAATCCAAATTATCACCAAAAAGAACAAAAAATGTTAAATCATGCATTTGATCCATGCAAGCATCTCCTCTGTTACAACTGTTTTTTCATTGATACCCCTGAAACAGTTTACCCAATTATGCATACAAAAACTCAAGAGTAAAGATGGCCATTTGTGCTAACTAGGCAAGGATGGAATTCGAATCTGCAACTATGAGGGGTTGCATAAGGTACAGACACAAACTAGTTGTAATTAATAATAAGGCATTTGTCTGGGTTAAATGCAAAATTCCTCAACATTTTGTGCATAAAACAGGTGAATTGCACCCAAGTTCCTTTATTAATGTGCATGTACTGAAAATATTCCAGATTAGATACGGAAACAGAATAAAGTGAAGTATCAATATCCAGTTTAAGTACAAGTTGTTTTTGTCCAACTGAGTAACGGTGCTGCAGTAAAGGACCGGTATACTAAAAGCCCATTTCTGACCAATTTTTTTTTTTTTTATGAACTGACCAATTACTTCGAGGAGGATATATCCTTAAATTCAAAAAACAAAGCACGAACAAATAAAAATCTGAAAAGAAAAAAAAAATGGCACGAACCTATACTCCCAGGTCTGAAACCCCGATTTGTAGAGGACATAATGGAGCGGCTCCCAGTAATTGAAGACCTCGTCGCAGTCATGGACGATGTTCGAGGTGGCGCTCATGTGGCGGAGGCATCCGAGCACCAGCAATGGCAGAAACCAGCGTAATCCCTTGTCTTCTGCCTCTCCGCCATTATCTCTCCTCCTGCGATCTCTCGATTCGTCCGTGTACCGATCGGAGCTTGATCCAGCCTCCGTCGCCGGTATCGGCCGGCGCTGCCGCATCTCCGTCGACAGCATGGTCACTCTCTCTCCGAAATCGCGAGCTGAGGACTGAGGTGGAGGAAAATGTCACACCCGCTCACTTCGTTCTCCTTCTTAGTATTTTTTTTTCGTTTTCTTTTTATTGCTTTTGCTTTTGTCGAGGCGAGCATCTTTCTTTTTTTTTCTTTTGTATTTGTTTTTGTTTTTCCTTTCGGCGTGCTTCGCACGTGCCTCTGAATTAACTCGAACTTTTTTAGTTAAATTCGGACCGTCTGATTGAAATTTGCACGAAATTTAAAAGGGCTGACAGGCCGAATTCTGATCGTGCGTTAATGCAGAGGATGCGGACTCCCGCATAAACGTAAACCGTAGACCGTAATAAACAACAAAAAGTTGAGAAGAAATCGCATTTAAAAGGGGGAGGGTTTAGGTATAGGGTTCAGAGGTAATGAGTTCGAAATTTGAACGAAGGTTTTTCATAGATATTTATATTAATAGGTTAGATCTTTATCTTTATATATATAAAAAAAACAACAAAAGTTGGGTAAGATTATGATACTATGCACAACATATATTGATCTGTGCTACGAATTCAATCTTCAGTTTGTAATTTTAAACAATTAATCTAACGGTTCAATATCTCCATGTTTGGTTGTGGTCTAAAGATGGCTTAAAGGCTTTAGGCCACTGTTATTCCACCAAACATGATTTAAACTAATTGGTCTAATATGGAATAGCCTAAAAGTTAGACCGGCCTAAACGGGCATAAATTAAACCACCTCTTGAGGTGCCTTAAATTTAAGCTTCAATTTTACGCCACTGGGACCCACTGTTATTCACCTTCAACCATTTCACCGCTCTCCTCATTAATTAGTAATAATATATTATTAGTATATAATTAGTATATTATTATTAATAATTATTATTAGTATATAATTATATAATTAATATCTTATATTGTTAATATATTAAATAATTATTATAGATATAAATACTTGGAAGATAAGATATTTGTAGTCCCTAACGGCACCTAGAAGGGGTGAATAGGGAGTCTTAAAGACTCGGATATTTTTCGGTTACACCCTCTAAACTAACAACTCAAACAATAGCAAGCAAGCGTGTACAAGTAAAAGTAAATAGAGTAGAGTTAGAGAAATTTGACACGCAAGATGTTAACGGAGTTCAGCGTAAAATATTTACTTCTCCGCGGTAGAGCAACCCCGTCGGCGTCCATTTCCTATAACCCAAAAAGAAATGATACAACTCGTGACGCGTGAGTCTAATAAAGGTGGAAAGTCACGGCCTAACTCATGTACAAGGTGAACCTAGAAGCTCGAGTTGGAGAGTCCTGACAAAGAGGATCGTCACACAACTATGGATATATGTGAGCGGAAGACGCTTGAGCCAGTGAGCCCCTTAATGCCCTACAAGCGGAGAAGTCACTAGCAATTCGAATTGGAGCACTAAGTAGATCTCTGATAAGCCTAAATTATATATACTTTTGATTAAGGTTTAACCTAAAAAACTAAGCCAATTTCTTTATATTTTAGTGTAATTTTGTGTTAAAATATGTCAAGAACCAAGTTATTGCCAAAGTCTATTTAAATTACAGGAAATGAAGCAAATTATAAATCTTCTTGCAAGCTTTCTAAAAATTGGTAGAACCCTAAAACGGAGTTAAGAATGATGATCTATGCACGTTTGAAGTTTGGTTCACAGAAAATTTCCAGAGAGTTCTGCGGGCTTGTCTGGACGCACGTCCGCCCGCACAGAATCACAGCTGCCGCCATACAATTCGTATTTTAGCCATATTTTGTTAATATGAACTTCGATTTGAGTGAATCAAAACTTGACGGAACCAGGACAAAGAAATCTACAACTTTCATCAAGGAAACAAATCCAAATTCGAAATGTAGAAGTTTGTGCAGCCGCACCAATGGCTGCACCAGCTTAGATTTGGACAGATTTTATTGCCAAATTGATGCAATCTTCGCTGATTCACTTCCATATCTTGTTTGCTTGCTCCCAAATGTTAGTGTTGGTGTCCTAGACCCAGATCATATGTATGATATGTTTAGTTTATTAGTGAATGATTTATCATTTTGTACCTTGAGTATTCATATAAGTGGATCATTTGAGTTGATGACTTAAATTGTAGAACTTCACAACGAATAAATTTGTTTACTCTTAAATGTCCCTTATCTTGGCAATCAGCAAGGTACACTGGTTGACCATATAAGATAAGATGATAGCCATGTTTTACAGGTTATATGATAAGGAGTTATCGATCTAATCACACATGTGCGTACATGGAGATGTATGGCACTGGACAGACCTAAAAATGAAATATCATATGGATTGTGTTCTGTGTCATTGATATTTCATTGTGTCTAGAATTCTTTGGTTGAGATATTTATTTTTTTATATAAGGGATGTGTATTGTTGGTACTGTCCAACGCTCTCTTTAACCAGGAGTTATATAGGCAGTTACTGCAGTGCATATAACTTATGCGGAAGAACGATACGTATCAAGAAACCATTGTCCCTTATATGTTAATTTAAGCGATAATATCTCTGGGTCCCTTGATAAAGTTTGTATTATGTGCATACAATATGATTATATGATAATTAAACTTCAGGAAATCAAGAAAGAATAATTAGTAAGGATGACACATTCCTACCTTACGATTATTTGGATATCATAAAGCAAGGAATTGACACAACAACATTTTTAATGTTACATGGATCGTGATTTTGCATTGTGCTTTTTTATCCACATCATTTGGGTAATCAATATACTATGGCTAGATGTATCATTGATTGATGGAATTAAAATGTTTAATTCCATTGCCATAATGATGGGATCCCATAGGGTCACACCATATGAAAGATTAAAAGAAAATATATTAATAAAGCATATGTGATATGTATATAATATGTGCTATGTTAATTATAAGGAGTTATAATTAATTTTGTCACACCCCAAACCAGGATTTCCGAATTAGGGTGTGATCAGTCCCCGCCTCGTGTCTAATAATCGAAAAGACACGCAAGGCTAAACAAATGCAATAATCAACACAGCGGAAGCGAATATAAAATAATCAAGCAAAAGTCATAAATATCAAATAAACGTCAATACATACATAATGTCCATATAGTTCACATCAGGAAAAAAATAACAAAATCTAAGCAAGGGAATATATGATCTATCGAGTCTAATGTGCATAACAAAAACATTAGACTCGTAACCCTAATCAAATGTCCTATATCCAACGGCTCCGTCATCTGGTACAGCTCCTGCCGTCTCCTGCAGCGGAACGCCTGTGTACCTAAAATCTCATACAAAAAAAGTGGGTGAGCGAATGATTGCCTAGTATGTGACCCGGTATTATCCCTTCAGGGATCCTCTAAGTCAAAACACATTTTAATTTGAAATATACGTAAAGTCGGTAATTGTTCACTTTTAATCAGTGTTCTAAATAGCGCGCTATAGCGCCGCTATAGCGTTTTTGGACCCTAAACGCTAAGCTATGGCATGAAAATACGCTAATTGCGCTACAGCCGCTATAGCGGTAATAGCGGTCCGCTATAGCGCATAGCGTGTAGCGCGCTATGCATATTGGGCTTTTTTAGACAATTTATATGGGCTTAAATAAATATCCATAAAATTTATTTTGTATAGAAAAATAAAATAAAATGAATCATGATGCTTAAGATATTTTGTATAGAAAAAAATCGATAGTTTATGATATTATTACGGATATTTTGAACTATGGACTTTTGTACTAGTTCAATATGAATATTATAATTTCTTAATTAATTTGGTGTTATTTATTATTCTATGAAACTTTAGATAATGTTAATATATAGTACAAATATATAATATAATTTTTGTAAAAAAAAAACGCTATTTGGAATAGCTACGCTATTCGCTATAGCTTTTTTTGTAGCATTCCCGCTATGACGCTAAACGCTATTTAAAACATTGCTTTTAATGCATATGCTGCGGAAATTAAAACCTATCATAGTACTTGTAGGGCGCATAAAGTTGCACAAAGGGGGAAGGTGTGTGCATATGTATTAAATGTCTCAGGGTTCAACGCTATCTATTTTTAAGGCATGGAAAGAACGTCGAACTTGAAACATTCATTCATTTCTACAATTCCTTCTGGTTCATCCTCGACTGACCTACTGTTCATGATCAGTCTATCGAGAGAGTTTAATGATTGTGGAGACGTTTAACTCCCGATGGGCGCAAGCCCCCACCATTAATTACATCAGCAGACCCTTCCAAGTCTAACTGAATACCTCGTCAGACTTGGATTGTGGGTGGCTCGGCCACAAGTCACGCCTCAAAACATCACATAAACAATTCAAAGGAGGTGGTTCGGCCACAAGGCAAAATCCAATAATTTCACAAACAAGGGTCACTAGGCCTTACCAGGATAGCAATTGGATGACACAACGGCAGCCGGTACCAAGGCCTTCTCGCCTCGCCTCTTGATCTTCCAATAATTAGCAAACAACACCAATAGAGACACCTCCGAGCACCCGAAACAGCACAAGAAGGCACCCGAGAAAAAATTCGTAACACAACACAATCAAAGCCCTTTCGGCTTTAAAAATCACAATTTTCAGTGGAAAACGGAAAAGAGTAAGGAGTAAAATCTCAGCAAATGAGAGTTCAAACCGACAAGCCAAGCACAAAAACCAAATAGAAGGGAGTGAATATTACTTAAAGCCGAACAGAGTTATTGCGGAGCATACAGCCACGCCCTCTCTCAAAGAGTAGGCACGCACGCCGGTCAGAAAGTCGCCTCTGGCAGAGGCGAAGTAAATGCGATGCAACCCTGAGTCAGATAGCGTACGAGCAAAGAAGAAAAACAGGGGAAATCAAGTGTCGCATTTCATTCTCCTGAAAGCAAAGGCCGAATCCTTAATAGGAAAGTTTATTTAATAATTACGTCCAATATGAAATCACAATTTAAATGCCCAGTAACAATTGAAAGGCCAACATTTCAATTAATTTCACCAAAAGCCGAACACATTCAAAATTCCAAGCAATCAAAATTCAACAGAGGTCATTATCACAGGGGCTTACTGGTACCGATTACCAGTACCAAATTGGTACAACGAAACAAAGAGTAAAGGCCGGTACAAGGCTCATATACAACACAGAGAGCAAACCAGTTAGCCCTTGGTACAAAATACCAGTAACCAAACTTGTACAAGAACAAAAAAATCAAAGGACGGTACAAGGCTCACACATAAACACAGAGGCCGTAAGCCAGTGCCAAACCGGTAAGCCAAGCGATCAACAACACCATAGAGTACCGGCCACAAGTCATCACAGAAAGAAACCAAAAATATGCAAAGAGGCAATTCAAGGCCGAATGTCACTCTTAATCGTAAATTGTCACATTACGCATATTCTCAAATCCAAACACTCGGTTGAGTCGGGAAAATCAACAACCCATACTCAACATTTAACAATTCGATTTCTACATCGTCACCCAATTTAAAATCATCAATTCAATAAAAATATAACAATTTTCAAGGAAAAGGGAGGCAAGGTTCGGCCATGAGACAAACATCAAGCACATCACAGAAAACAGATCAAGGGGTGGCTCGGCCACAAGTCACGGCTCAAAACATCACATAAATAATTCAAAGGAGGTGGTTCGACCACAAGGCAAAATCCAAGATTCTCACAAACAATGGTCACTTGGCCTTACCCGAATAACAATCGGATGACACAACGGCAGCCGGTACCAAGGCCTTCTCGCCTAGCCTCTCGACCTTCTAATAATTAGCAAACAACACCAACAGAGACACCTCCGAGCACGCGAAACAGCACAAGAAGGCACCCGAGAAAAAATTCATTACACAACACAATCAAAGCCCTTTCGGCTTTAAAAATCATAATTTTCAGTGAAAAACGGAAAAGAGAAAGAAATGAATAAAATCTCAACACATGAGAGTTCAAATTGACAAGGCAAGCACAAAAACCAAATAGAAGGGAGTGAAATTACTTAAAGCTGAACGGAGTTATTGTGGGGCATACGGCCACGCTCTCTCTCAGAGAGTAGGCACGTACAAAGGTCAGAAAGTGGCCTCTGGCAGAGGCAAAGTAAATGCGATGCGACCCTGAGTCAGATAGCGTACGGGCAAAGAAGAAAAACGGGAAAAATCAAGTGTCGCCTTTTCTTCTCCTGGAAGCAAAGACCGAATCCTTAATAGAAAAATTTATTTAACAATCAAGGCCCAATATGAAATCACAATTTAAATGTCCCAGTAACAATTGAAAGACCCACATTTCAATTAATTTTTCTAAAGGCCGAACACATTCAAAATCCCAAGCAATTAAAATTCAACAGAGGTCATTATCACAGGGGTTTACTGGTACCGATTACCAGTACCAAATGGTACAACAAAATAAAGAGTAAATGCCGGTACAAAGCTCACATACAACACAGAAAGCAAATCAGGGAGCCCCTGGTACAAAATACCAGTAACCGAACTGTTACAACAACACAGCAAGAACAGGAAAAGCAAAGGCTGGTACAAGGCTCACACATAAACACAGAGGCCGTAAACCAGTGCCAAACCGGTAAGGCAAGCGATCAACAACACCATAGAGTACTGGCCACAAGTCATCACAGAACGAAACCAAAAATATGCAAAGAGGCAATTCAAGGTCGAATGGCACCCTTAATCGTAAATCGTCACATTACGCATATTTCCAAACCCAAACACTCGGCTGAGTCGGGAAAATCAACAACACATACTCAACATTTAACAATTCGATTTCTACATCGTCATCCAATTTAAAATCATCAATTCAATAACAAGACAATAATTTTTAAGTTAAAGGGTGGCAAGGTTCGGCCATAAGATAAATATCAAGCACATCACAGAAAACTGGTCAAGGGGTGGCTCGGCCACAAGTCACGCTTCAAAGCATCACATAAACAATTCAAAGGAGGTGGTTCGCCACAAAGCAAAATACAGAAATCTCATAAACAAGGATCACTCGGCCTTACCTGGATAGCAATTGGATGACACAACGGTAGCCGGTACCAACGCCTTCTCGCCTCGCCCCTCGAGCTTCTAATAATTAGCAAACAACACCAACAGAGACACCTTCGAGCACGGGAAACAGCACAAGAAGGGACCCGAGAAAAAATCTGTAACACAACACAATCAAAGCCCTTTCGGCTTTAAAATCACAATTTTTAGAGGAAAACAGAAAAGAGGAAGAAAGGAGTAAAATCTCAGCACATGAGAGTTCAAACCGACAAGGTAAGCACAAAAACCAAATAGAAGGGAGTGAAATTACTTAAAGCCGAACGGAGTTATTGCGGGGCATACGGCCACGCCCTCTCTCAGAGAGTAGGCACGCACGCGGGTCAGAAAGTCACCTCTGGCAGAGGCGAAGTAAATGCGATGCGACCCCGAGTCAGATAGCGTACGGAAGAAAAATGGAAAAAATCAAGTGTCGTCTTTCCTTCTCCTGAAAGTAACGAGAGCACAGCAGTGCAGAGCGGTGGAGCTCGGGAATTAGTGAGAGAAGAGAGGGGAATCGCCTCCGATAAAAGGAGAGGGGCTAGGTTTAGCGAAAGAGAAGGGGACGGTCCCAGGGTCAGCGGGAGAGAAAGAGTGAGGGAGGGGTGTAATAAAAGGGTCATGTCAAGATTCGTGCAAAGGTTAAAATGGACGGTTGAAGGAAATCATAAAATCAAGATGGTTGATTTAGTGATATCTTTGATCAACAACACCATAGAGTATCGGCCACAAGTCATCACAGAACGAAACCAAAAATATGCAAAGAGGCAATTCAAGGCCGAATGTCACTCTTAATCGTAAATTGTCACATTACGCATATTCTCAAACCCAAACACTTGGTTGAGTCGGGAAAATCAACAACCCATACTTAACATTTAACAATTTGATTTCTACATCGTCACCCAATTTAAAATCATCAATTCGATAAAAATACAATAATTTTCAAGAAAAAGGGAGGCACGGTTCGGCCATGAGACAAACATCAAGCACATCACAGAAAACAGGTCAAGGGGTGGCTCGGCCACAAGTCACGGCTCAAAACATCACATAAATAATTCAAAGGAGGTGGTTCAGCCACAAGGCAAAATCCAGGATTCTCACAAACAAGGGTCACTTGGCCTTACCCGAATAACAATCGGATGACACAACGGCAGCCGGTACCAAGGCCTTCTAGCCTCGCCTCTCGACCTTCCAATAATTAGCAAACAACACCAATAGAGACACCTCCGAGCACGCGAAACAGCACAAGAAGGCACCCGAGAAAAAATTCATTACACAACACAATCAAAGCCCTTTCGGCTTTAAAAATCACAATTTTCAGTGGAAAACGGAAAAGAGGAAGAAAGGAGTAAAATCTCAACAGATGAGAGTTCAAACCGACAAGGCAAGCACACAAACTAAATAAAAGGGAGTGAAATTACTTAAAGCCGAACGGAGATATTACGGGGTATACGGCCACGCCCTCTCTCAAAGAGTAGGCACGCACGCGGGTCAAAAAGTCAAGTAAATGCAATGCGACCCCGAGTCAGATACCTTACGGGCAAAGAAGAAAAATAGAGAAAATCAAGTGTCGCATTTTCTTCTCCTGGAAGCAAAGGTCGAATCCTTAATAGGAAAGTTTAGTTAACAATCAAGGCCCAATATGAAATCACAATTTAAATGGCCCAGTAACAATTGAAAGGCCCACATTTCAATTAATTTCACCAAAAGCCGAACACATTCAAAATCCCAAGCAATTAAAATTCAACAGAGATCATTATCACAGGGGTTTACTGGTACCGATTACCAATACCAAATCAGTACAACGAAACAAAGAGTAAAGGCCGGTACAAGGCTCACATACAACACAGAGAGCAAACCAGGGAGCCCCTGATATAAAATACCAGTAACCGAACTGGTACAACAACACAACAAGAATAGAAAAAGCAAAGGCCGTTACAAGGCTCACACATAAACACAGAGGCCGTAAGGCAGTGCCAAACCAGTAAGGCAAGCGATCAACGACACCATAGAGTACCGGTCACAAGTCATCACAGAACGAAACCAAAAATAGACAATGAGGCAATTTAAGGCCGAATGACACCTTTAATTGTAAATCGTCACATTTCGCATATTTCCAAACCCAAATACTCAGTTGAGTCGGAAAAATCAACAACCCATACTCAACATTTAACAATTCGATTTCTACATCGTCACTCAATTTGAAATCATCAATTCAATAACAAGACAACAATTTAACAATTCTATTAAAGATCACTTTTGTGAATTAATGATGTGCCTAAACAATTCGGATTTCACGATTAAGTTCTTCACTCTAGCTATCTAGACCATAAACATAGGTTAGCCTAGTTTATCTCTAAATATCGATACTTCACTATTAGGTCATTCATACCAATATTCGGTTCAATTCTAGGGGTCCCAATTAAATATAAGGCTTCACGATTAAGTCTTTCACCTCAATTCAACCTTTGTTTCTTGTGGTTCCGGACTAAGAATTGATTTGGTCATTTCTAATCTCAAATAATAGGGTTGTTCATGTACATAATTTGGTACCATCAATTCTTGATCCAAATCTACTCAAGTTGATTAAACCTAAGCGGGACGTTAATTAAAAAACAACACGAATCACGCAATCACATGAATAATTAAATCAATAAGAACAAACATGCAAGCAAACAATTATCATAAAGAAAACCATCCAAGTAAGATAGATTTTAATACAAGTTCAAGCTTAAAGCCTAAGCCCCTAGAGAGGAAATCTAGCATCTCTTGGGTGCCCTAACATTCATAAGAAATACAAGAGAAAACATGATAAAACTAAAAAAAACAAGAAAGAGAATATAGTACACCAATCTCCTTGCTAGCTGCCCTCATCTTCACGATGTCCCGCTCGAGCAACCTTCAATCATCGCTCCAATCACCTTGATTCACTCGGAAAAGGTAGAAAAAATGTAGAGAATTTTCTTGGATAAAAGCTTAATTAAAAGTCCTTCTTCTGCTGCCTCCCTGCCAATATATAGTAATTTTCGTGACTTTGGTGAAAGTTTTGATGCTTAGATAGCAAGGAATAAAACAAAAAAATTATTCGACTCAAAACAAACGATCTAGTTATTGTAAGTGCAAGAAACAATCTTAATTAGCCTAATCAAGAAGGGAATAACATAATACCTTAGATTTGATCTCCAAATGAAATCAAGAAGGGTTGTCTGGCTTAGCAACTTCTTATTTCCTTTTCTCTTTCAACGGTGGTTGTGCTTTAGCCCTTCAAATGACGAGCCTCCTTAGGTATCCATCGAAAAATAAAAGAAATACTTGTATCTCTAAGGCTAGTAAGAGATTAACAAGTAGAACCTTAATCCTAGTTTAACCCTCTTGTTAATTTCTGAAAATTTCTTAGAGAATTTCTAGATCTCAACACATGAGAGAAAAAAACAAATTTCGGCCAAGAGATGATAGACCGAATTTTTTACCTTTCGGTACTAAAACTCTTATATCTCCTTCTTTTAGGTAACTCCAAACAACTTGAAACTTTTTTTCGTTGGATTCTAGACTCAAAGGGCTTCAAATTACATAGGTCATACGTCCATAATAGTTAACGTTTGCCCTTTTAAATTTATGTTCAAAGTTACCTAAAAAATTGTCTCGAAATTTCTCTCCTCTTTTATGAAATTGATTAGGTTTAATGACATATTTAAATATTCCTTACATCATGCCATCACTAATCAATTATCCCCAGCTGAAATAGCATATATTTGGGCTTAAACATACTAATCATATTAATATTTAATTAAGTCTATAATCCCATACATTAAAAGGCCAACATATAAATTAATATTCTATATTAATTTATATGCATCTCTCATGTGTCAAAAGTCATTTAAAATATGTCACACATACTTTAAATATTACTAGGATTATTTTACAACATCTTCATGTCATAAAAATTATTCATATATTAATAACATATAATTTGTACAAATTTGTTATAACCCGTAAATTTAAATCTACTTAATTAGGCTAATAATCAAAATTTACAACTAATTAAAACTTTAGTTAATAAATTAACTAGAGTGAGGATTAAATAATCAAAGTAATGATGTAACTATTTAAAATTTAGTATTTTATAAAATTGTATTTCTACAAGTCTTAGACTTAAGTTTAAAACTAGACAAATTTAAATTTACTTAATTAAAGAAAATAATTGAACTATATTGGTATGTAGTTAATCTAACATGCAATTCGCAAAATATTACCAATTTTATAATATTAAATTGTACACTAAATTAGATTAAGGTTTACGTATTGTAAATCAATTTTTGGTTAAGGCGATTTCCTAATTAAGAGTGCTCGTGTTAATGACCATTAAAATTAATATATTAAAAAGAATTAAATGAATTATCAAATAATATTAACGAATAGTTGTAGGAATTTCAAACGTAAATTCTCGTGGAAAATTTAGTTGATTAATCAAGAAAATTATTGATTCCATTCAATCGTGAAATGTAATTTTTGAATTCGGGATTTTCTGACTAGATGAGATTATAATTTAAGTTTTAATTCTTGTAAATACGAAATTCCAAATTAAACATGATCCTATTAATGATCATTTTAATTAATAATTAAACAAGAAAATAAATAAATTATGAATAAACTTAGAGCGATATTTTTATTTATACCCTAAAAAAAAAACAAATTATCAAATCTGCCCCCACCCCAAACTTATTTTTAAATCTACCCCAACCGCCCGTCTGCTGGGCGGTCCAGATCCAGAGTAGACCGCCCAGCCACTGGGCAGTCCACTACCCAGAGTTGACCGCCCAGGGAGCGGGCGGTCCAGATCCAGAGCAGACCGCCCAGCCACTGGGCGGTCCTCTACCATAGCTGACCGCCCAGGGAGCGGGCGGTCCACTTTTTTTTTTTTTTTAAGAGACTATGAACATCAAGATGCTGAATTCTAACGCTAAAAATTCGAATTTTGTTTTAAATATTAGTTAGATTACTTCTTTTAAGCATATTTATACTAAAATACGCTAAATTACTTGGAATTATGTTAAATTACGTTGAATTACACTAAATTACTTTAAATTACGCTAAATTACACTAAATTACATTAAATTACGGTAAAATACGGTAAATTATGCTAAATTACATATGAATAGCGACGATATCTTCACTGAAAAGGCGAAAAACGACGACGAAACTTCAAACAGTCATAAAACGGCACTCGAGTGTCCGATTTCAGCAAATGACCACTTTTCGGAAAGCTTGAGAAAATATGCATGCATTAGTGATGGCTATGCCATTTTTCAAATTTCAGAATCACCAAAAAACAAAGGGAAGATCCTCAAAACTTGAGTTGAAGTTTCCGATTAAGATTTTCATTTCTATTATTCAATCCAAGTAGTTCAGTAAATTAGTTACATAATGAACTTGTAGAATACCAATTTTTACTATTTTTAGAATTTTTTTACTATTTTTTATGATTCATGAAAGATGGCACAGAATTGGTCTACTTTAGCGTAATTTTGTGTAGTTTAGCGTAATTTACCGTATTTTAGCATAATTAGCGAAGTTATTGTTATTTAGCGTAATTTAGTGTAATTCAACGTAATTGAACATAATTCCAAGTAATTTAGCGTATTTTAGTATAAATATGCTTAAAAGAAGTAATCTAACTAATATTTAAAACAACGAATTTTTAGCGTTAGAATTCAGCATCTTGATGTTCATAGTCTCTTAAAAAAAAAAAAAAAAAAGTGGACCGCCCGCTCTCTGGGCGGTCAGCTCTGGGTAGTGGACCACCCAGTGGCTGGGCGGTCTACTCTGGATCTGGACCGCCCAGCAGATGGGCGGTTGGGGTAGATTTAAAAATAAGTTTGGGGTGGGAGCAGATTTGATAATTTGTTTTTTTTTTTTGGTATTAATAAAAATATCGGAACTTAGAGCTTTGTTTTAATTTCTAAAATGTGAAATTTCGTTATATCTCCCTAAATTATAATTGGATTGATCAAAGAGATCACTAAATCAACCATCTTGATTTTATGATTTTCTTCAACCGTCCATTTTAACTTTTGCACAAATCTTGACATGGTCCTTTTATTACACCCCTCCCTCACTCTTTCTCTCCCGCTGACCCTGGGACCGCCCCCTTCTCTTTCGCTAAACCTAGCCCCTCTCCTTTTATCGGAGGCGATTCCCCTCTCTTCTCTCACTGATTCCAGAGCCCCACCGCTCTGCACTGCTGTGCTCTCGTTACTTCCAGGAGAAGGAAAGACGACACTTGATTTTTTCCGTTTTTCTTCCGTACGCTATCTGACTCGGAGTCGCATCGCATTTACTTCGCCTCTGCCAGAGGTGACTTTCTGACCCGCGTGCGTGTCTACTCTCTGAGAGAGGGCGTGGCCGTATACTCCGCAATAACTCCGTTCGGCTTTAAGTAATACCCACTCCCTTTTTATGGATACAATTTTAGCACTCTCCATTTTGAACCCGTTCCATTTGCACTGTAAATTTAAATTTGCAGTTGAAAATAAAAAATAAGGATACAAATTATACAAAACAAAAAGAAATAACTTGTTTATCTAATTTGTCAAACAACGATTACAGAAAAGTTACTACTTTTCTCCCACACCCTAAACAGTTTTAAGAGAGCACACCTCATTATTGAAAAATACATAACCAAGTTTATTATTCATGATATACAAATGGATACAAGTGAGTAACCAAAAATCTTCAATTCAGCAGTTGACCGCTTAAGACTTTTAAAGTTTTGCCTCAGATCACTCAAGACCACCCCCCCCCCCCCCCCCCCCCCCCCCCCCCCCCCCCCCCCCCCCCCCCAGAATAGTTTCCAACCAAATTGGGGCATGCAGTGCCCAAATCAAAGGCTGGAAAATCAACTCATGAGCCCTAGAAACTATCCCTAAGTAGAAGGTATACTTTTTCTACATATTAGTTGCATAATTTACAACTAATATAGCATGCGCCACCTCATCTATTAGTTATTACTACAGAAATAAAAAGGATGGCTACTTCCAGTACATTAAAAAGCTCGAGTGATCAGTAGGAAAATTTTAAATGTCAGTTGCCCAATACAAAATCAGAAGAAAGTTGGGTACTCACATATTCTTAAATTACCAATCAAACTTAACCGGTATTACGCATTCCAGCAGCAATACCCTTCATGGTCAAGATAAGGGTATCTTCCAATCCAGGTCCATACTCGCTGGTGGCATTCAGTTTCACAAGCCCATCAGGCTTATCAGAATTAGTGAACTCCTTTGATAGACGCGGCCTTGATGCCTCTGCTTCCAATTGAGGCTCCCTTGTTCTTTTCAAAATGTGAGCTTGGCACACATTCAGGGTAGTTATGTAAGAGTCACGCAGGCTTAGCCTCTGCTTCAAGAATGGATCAGCTTCAAGGAGGTTCATGTGACCTGCAACCTACAACCAAAGAAGAAAGAATAATCTGGTGAGTACAACAAGTACATGATTAATTGTCGAAAGAGAATGAACAAGTTCTACATTTGTAAACCCCCACCCCCCCCCGATCGATATACTGTTTCAGTTTTTCCAAATTGTAGAAAAAGCTTTTACATACATCATACTTCCCATTAAATCTAATTATCCCTTTTCCAAGGGGAACATACAAATATTGTCCCACAAGCACAAAATATGCAGGACTCAAAACTAGTTCCGAGTAAAAAAAAGGAATTGGGATACCAAGAGGACGAGCTTCTTCGTTTCTTCATAGTTGACTCTCAGATGCTCGCCAAAAGACTTCAAGTCTTCCGAGACCAACAGCTTATCATACAGAGCAGCAATTCCAGGATCTCCTTTAGCGAAAACCATCTCAAGCAAGTCAAGAGTAACCCTGAAGAAAGGCCACTCATTGTACATCTCCCTTAGGGTTTGGATGTTCTTGCTATCCTTCTGCATCACATGCTTGAAAGCTGCGCCAAAGCCGAGCCAAACTGGGAGGTGGAACCGGGTCTGAGTCCATGCAAATATCCATGGGATGGCACGGAGAGATTCAATGCCACCATTCGGCTTTCGCTTTGATGGCCGGCTTCCTATGTTCATCCTACCATATTCCAGCTCTGGTGTGGCCTGTTCGAAAAATATTGGAGATCATGATTTGATGCAGAAAAGTTCTGAAGTTCGACTCAACAATTAACCTTTGAGAAAATTGTCCATTTTTCAAAATCACATTAATAACAACAAAAGGAGTGCTTACCAAACGGAAATACTCCACAAAACGAGGATCCTTGAAAACAATTGATCGATACTCCTCAGTTGCCACAACTGCCATCTCGTCCATGAGTTTGCGCCACTCCGGCTTGGGCGAGATCGGTGGATTCATTCCATGCTCCAGAGTTGCTGCAGTGAAACGCTGTAGTGTCCTGAAACACAACCTCTGCTCCCCAAATGACTGCTCGATGACTTCTCCTTGAACCGTAACCCGCAAAGAACCATTGATGGTCTCTGGTGGCTGTGACAGCAAGGCAAGATGAGTGGGCCCGCCACCTCTGCCGATTGTACCACCTCTACCATGGAACATAGTCAATTGACACCAAACTCTTTGCAACCTTGACAAGCTCTTCTTGTGCCTTGTACAGTGCCCATGCAGCAGAGAGGCGACCAGCATCCTTGCCAGAGTCGGAGTACCCAATCATGACTTCTTGTTTTCGGTCTATTCGATCCAAGTACCCATCAATTGAGAAGAGACGGGCCATTGTAGAAGGGGCACCGTCAAGATCTGCAAGCCTTTCGAACAGAGGGGACTACACGTAAAGGTTTCTTGACCCGCACTCCCGCTGTAATAGTTCCACAGCAAGTACATCAGATGGAACTGTTGCCATGGAGATGATGTAGGCACCAATGTGTCGGAAGGGAGCTCCGCAATTACTTCAAAAGTACCTGAAGAAATTAATGATGATAAATGATCATTGTTTAGATTATATTTTAAAAGCAGCTAGCTACCGGACAGAGACATATTAGTAAGGGATCAAAGTGTTAATGGAACCCTTTAGGCACATATTATGGTATCACCTACAACTACTGAAAAAAAAATTCAGTACCCAAAATAACTTGCACCTACTAATCCAAGAGAAAATAATGTGTTATTAATTTAAGGGTATTTTTCGTGCATCCAAGTTCTTATGCACGTTCTTTCTTAACATAAATCCAAGGGCTAATATATTTAAATTTTATGATTAACAATTTTCCTTTTTTAAGAGCATTTAGTTCGTTTACTTATTAGGAGATAAAGGATTTTAGACTAATTATTAGAGATCAAATATTTGTATATCAAAATATTTGTATACAAATATTTCTTAATCTAAAAGATATTCAATTTGATATTATCACTTAAAATTACTTTTATGCCCTTTAAGAATCAATAGCTATTATTTTTTGGATGTATGCAAAGGTAGGATGTATACATAAAAACCTGGATGTGCGCTAGAGTTTGAAAACCTTTCATTTAAAGTTCCAGCAATTGCTCCAGGGTTACCTTTGAATTCATTAGGATTTTCCTCAAATATTTATTTTTAAAAAGGTGTAGTAGGCTCATGTCTATAAAATATGCCTGGGATTTTATTGTTTCCGTTTGTTTCACGCTTATTCTGTGGGTTGGTTGTTTGAAACTTTAACCAATGGCATCCTTCTGAAGAGAAAAAAATAAATGGATTGGCCCAAAGACTGATCCTGTTAAAGTGGTCAAATGACAAAACCAAAGCACTGGCTTCCAGTACCTAGAACATCAGCAATTTCATCAGTCTTAGGAGGTCAGAACCGAACAAAGGGCGCTTGCTCCGAAGCTCAGAGAGGAGACCACTCCTGACGCTTCTCCTCAGACCACTCACGGTATGAGCCTATGCCAAGATAATTCGTGATGGCAATCCATCACATCAGTGTGGCGGTCAGATTCTTGGCGAATGTCGAGCTTTACGAGTGTTAGGCCAAAGGTTGAAAGCTGGCGCATGAAGTCTAAGGAGGCTCCCATCTGCTATTGACCTGTCGCCGCAATGAGCATAGGGATCGGTAGCACAACTCAAGAGGTTCAAGGAACTGCAATGCATGACAGGCATTTATATTACACAAATGAAGAGATATGAAACAGAAATATATCAAGAAAAAAGGAAACAGATCAAACAAAGTTGTACTTGTAGTAACGTGAGCAATACATTTGCATGCTATGGAAAGAATAAAAGTAGATTAAAATTGACATAGAAGTACCTGCTCAACATTAGTAAAGGTTGCACTCTCAGAAATGTCAGATGTGCCCCTTGCCAAGAAGTTGGCCTGACCTTTCACGGGTGTTATACAACTTATCCCTCAGATCGCCAAGGACAACACGATATGGTTCACTCGGAGGTATCGGCTTCCAGAATTCTACATTTGTCCATAGATTTTCATAAATAATTATTTATTTAAAATGCAAGTTCGAGGTGAAAATTAATGATGCGTGATTATGGTCAAAAGTTCGGAATATCTCAATCAATGATTGCCGATATTGACGGGATGAAGCCCCCAAAGACCACAAAACAATCATATATACCCCTTGAATGTGAGAAGTATCTCATATGCCCCTTCCTGCATATTTTTTGTTTCCAAAAAAGCCCCTAATCTGCTCTTCAGGTTTTGCATGATACTTATTCTCCCAATAGTGTACTTGACATGTATAAAATGATCATTTCATTCTAACAAATTTAATATAAATGCAAGGTCTAGAGGTGAAATATGCGAGTGGTGACGAGCCCCAAAATATGGGAAAACAAATCCTCAATACCCTTCAACGGAGATGTATCTCGTGTGCCCTCTAGACATTTTTTTTTCTTTGAGAAGGCTCCTGAGCCTATTATGATTAGCATGGTACTTCTGTCTCACAAGAGTGTACTTGATATTGGGGGACTCCATAGATTGTTTTTGCACCTTTGTAATGTTTTGCATATCTTTTGCATTACGATCAATTTCATCAGCTCGGACTTGAAGCTCTTCACTACACCGCCACATAGACAGCTATCAAATGCAACAAAAGAAGACAATGGATAATCAATAATTGCTAACTTCAATATGTACATATACATGTTAGCCCTGCCTTGTATGCAGTCTATATTAGTACACCAAGGGTCTCCCAAATGGGCCAATTAAGCTCAATTTCAATTTTACTATCACTACTCCATGAAATCCTCACTCCAAGGCTTATTCATACAAGGAAAAACAAAATAAATCAACACAGAAAAAATATTCATATTTAATTTGGGTGAGATAGATTAAGATGCCATGCCAGTACTAGACTCAAGTACTGACATAAGGTGGGAAGTGCACATAATATATTATATGTATTGCGCTGTATAAATTTAAACCAGAGTTTCAATAGAAGTAAAGTTTGATGAAACAGTCTGGGGAACTCCTCTGGGAGTACCTCAAACATAAGTTCTTCAATCTGGGAGTTGTACAAGTTTGCTGCCATCATCCTAGCCAACAAAGATACATCTCTTGTGACATCTGGTGTAACTCTTGGATTTCCTGAATAACAATTTAGTAATTAGTAATTTGCTCTTAGTACAGTAAGCAAATATTTCAATTTCAGCAGGTCTTTAGTATTGGTGCCATTGCCACTAATAAAAAATCAATGCCAATTTATAACTATATAAGAACACAAGTCTTTAATCTTTTATAAAAATAAATCCAAGTGCTCAAAGAGGATATGGAAAAATAAGGGCCAAAAGGTAGAGATTGCAGTCCCTTGCAAGTTTGATGCAACACCAGTTGTCCAATGTGCTCTACTAAAAACGGCAAAATAACAAAATAGAAGTAACACAAGATATATAAAGTTTAGTATGAGCTACATCACGGTCGCCACCCATCCAAGAAGAGAACTGAATAGGGGGACGCTGTAAGGAATGCGCTCATTAATCCCAATTTTCTTAGAGCAGTATCGACTCGACGCAAGAACTTTGGCACTCCCTTCCATATTGTCTCATGGAAATAGCTCATCCCTGCACGCATCTCATCTTGTGGAGTTGGAGGTGTTCTCCTGATCTCGTCAGTTCTAAATGCAGCACGAATCTGGAAAAGAAAGCACAAAATTACAGCCTAAATATAACCATAATTATGGAACGACAATCAGTATTATTCCACAATTGTTGAGTACTATATTATCAAGATTCAAACAAAATTGTCAAACCCCTCAACAGAATAAACAGATGTACCAACAGTATGCAATGTCCAATTTTCATTTACAAGAAAAACCGGACCCAAAAAACCTTAAGACAGTGATTTACCATGCCTCATGATTTAAGCCTAACCTGCCTCTACCCCACTCAAAACGATTACCACATTGCCCAACAACACTGCAATTTTACACACTCATAGAAGATGGCAAGGCACTTTGCACCTACACCCTGTAGAGGCTCACATAGACCAACTGCCACGACTTCACAAGTGATTTTGGTACAATAGGATATTAAGGGATAAGAGCAAGAACCACAATCCAACCAAACCATACAAAGTAACCCTAGCTTTCGAACCAGTGGATTAAGAGAGTACAAAGGAATATTGGGGGATAAAAGCAGGATCACAATCCAACCAAACCCTATCAAGCTGTAACCTTGTTTCCGAACCAGACCGCCAGCCAGGACTCCCTTTTCTCCCATTCATCTCTGCCTTTTGTGACGATCCAAAAATGATCAATCACTGTAATTTTGTATATTTTTTTTCTGATTTTTAATATTATATAGAATTAAAAATAAAGAGGAAAATAATAAAAAGAAAAAAACGATAAAAGAGTTTCATTTTATTGATTCGTTGATGGCTTAGATTCTTCTTTTGAATTTCACTATATTGTGTGTTCTTCTTTTCTTTCTTTTGTGCCAGTACAAAATTCTAGAGAGCAAGCTGCTCTCTCTTTATGCATGCATTTGTGCAATTAAGTGAAAACCCGAAAACCCTCGTCTCATACCAATAAAAGCTCATTTTGGGTTGAACTTGGGCCTAAAATTGGGAACAGACTCACAACATATTGAGTCATACAGCCACTAAGCTTTGTTGAGGAAGTACAAGAACAAAAGGAAGTTGTCTTCGGTTCAGAAACTACAGTACGAGTTTACGATTGCAAATTTAAATAAGTCAATTAAGAAGTGATTGCCTAGTATCATAAAATCATTTATCTTTTTGATGGATGGGAGTGTAAACAACAAGGAATTAAGTTATTAGATACCTCCCTCTGAAGTGCTTGATCCAGCTCTTGCTTCTCACTGGTAGAGATGTCTTTGGCACAATACTCTGTCAAGCTACCCCTTATCTGTATTAAATACAGCACATAATGTTCGATCAGCTCCAAATTAAAAATCAATAACCATGTAGAACCAAAAAAATAACCCAA
>JAJGRW010000047.1:2272434-2366121 GCA_025461045.1 Carex parvula | reverse complement strand
TTCGAACTTCTTCGAACTTTGTTACGATTTACGAATATCCAAAATTTTCCAAATAGACAACAAAGTTTTCAAATATCCAAAGTATCAAAGTACAATTTAAAATATCAATAGAAGTAGAAAAACAATCAACAAAAGTCTTAGAATTATTACAAACCACAAATATTATCCTAAATAAAAAATTAAAGTTCATTACAAACTAGGCACTAGCTACTGAAACAAACCCTTCTAAAAAAAACCGTCACAGGTATCCAAAGCTTCAGCCATATATTTCGCTTCATTAAACTAACTACTGAACATCTACAAATTACTTTATAGATGCAGTAGCAAGGTTTTCAACATCCCACACTATTTTTGCATCATTAGCCTGGATTACCCGAAAACTCAGAATCCTACCATGAAAAGCAAAATTTCTAGTATCAACATGAACCAGATATCATTATCAGCACATACCTACCTGACAATTCAAAATTTCTAGTTGGACTAGGCTTTTTGTTTCAAGAAATAATTTTCAAAATCAGAATCGAGGGCAGCCTTATATTTTCATCAGCGAACATAAGTTATCGGCGGAAATTAACGGTTCATGTTTGAGTTAATTTCGAACTAAATTTAGTTTGCGAACCTATTTCGAACAAACTAGGTCCAGTTTGAGTTTGGTTTGAATTAATTTCGAACTAAGTTTGGTTTGAATTAATTTCGAACGAACTCAATTTCGAATCGAACTTTTTTTGAACTTTTTCGAATCAAACTCGAATCGAATTACGAACTACGAATCTTTTGTGCAGCCCTAATTTGAATTATGTTGGTAAATGGTGTCCGAAATAGACACCCTGTTGCTGTTGTTCAATCATATCTAAATGTGAAATGGTGTTTATTTTGAATAACTGAATTAATATGAAGTTGAAATGGTGTTCCACTCACAACTTGTAGTTTTTTTGTTTGCTTTTTAATTGGTTTGTTTACTTTTTAATAAATGGAAAATAGTAGCTAGGCTAATTTTTTTACTTAATTTGATGTGTGAAGAAAAAAAGGGAGGAGGGCAGGAGGATCGTTGCAATGAACAAGTATCCGCACAAGTTGGGGTCGGGTGGTTACCAGGGTAAAAGGGAGGAGTGGGCTAAAATACTGGAGTTGAACAAAGACGTTGACTCACCCGTGGTTAGGATCAAAAATACTAGGGCCCAAAATTAGACGTTGGCAAGGTCCGAGTTAACCACTGACGGGAGGATAGTACTACATCCCACGTTGCGACCCGTGGCTCAGAGAATGGTAAGAGTCGTTCGTTAGAACTATGTGTAATTCAAGCGTGTTAAAAACTTTGTGTACATCACTAATTCTTTTGCTATAACTAATTTTTCTATTCACAGTTGGAGGTGGAGGAGGAGGTCAATTCCGGTGCCCGGTCGGTCGAAAGGCAAGATGACTCCTTGTCCATAGCGCTCGGGAATCCAGAACACCCTGGTCGAGTAAGGGGCGTAGGTGCCTACAGGGGCTGGAAGGACATATTCAATGGACCAAAACCTCGAAGGAAATCTCGTGCGAAAGTGAACAAAGACGAGATAGTTGCGCAGATACGCAAGGAGGTGAGCGCCGAGTACGCCGCAAAGATTGAGGAGTTGGAAACAAGGTTGCGTGCCGATTTTACAGCTATGGCGCAGCCAGCCGAGCAAGCACCTCCCACCCCGACGGGAGTTCGGCGAAGTAGTCAGGCATCCGGGACGTTCTGATACGATTTCGATCATCTAAAGGTAATCACTACTTGTTCGTATTCTAAAGGCAATTACTACTTGTTGGACAATATTTCAATTTAAAAATAACTACTTGCATGAAATTGCAGGACGCCACAGCATGCGAACTCGTGCTGTGGCTCGGGAGTAAGCCTCTGATTGTTGCTAAGGGCATGGTACATCCAGCAGCCGACAAAGTGCACAATGAGCAGCTACTTCCCGGCCATGCCGCCGTACATATTGACAATGTCGTGGAGGGAGGGGAGCGCGTACCTCTTCCTGTCCAAAGACCCGAGAATGGCATGCTCTATGTCGAAGATGCCCGGCTGTCATTCGTGCAATGGCCCAAGAATCAGATTATTTTGGATCAGGTAATGCATAAATAGTCAAGTTATTTGGTTACATTCAAAGCACTTCCTTTTCAAATACTTGAAAAAGGTAAAAAATTTCGATACAGACAGTAGGAGATGATGGTAGTCGCACGGAGGGCGTGATGTCACCGGTACGGAGGGACGAAGCAGAAGGACCTTCCCAAACAGTTGCTGACCATGCTGCAGGAGCAGCAACTGCTGCTCCGGCAACAGGGTCAGCAACTGCTGCTCCGGCAGCAGGGTCAGCAACTGATGCCCAACCAGCAGTTGCTGACCCTACTGCCCAACCAGCAGGCCATGACCCTACGGCCGGACCAGTAGTTGCTGACCCTACTGCCGGACCAGCAGGCCATGACCCTCCTGTCCAACCAGCAGGACCTCCACCTCGTCTGCTCACCGAGGAAGAATACAAGCTCCTTCCCTACAAGGATTTGCGAAATCTCCACGACCGCTTGATGGCGGCACCCAAGGACATGACGGAAGTCGTCATACCTGTCCCTCCGGGGATATTTCTACACGATGGCTCGGTTGTACTGCTGCCGTTCACCGACTTCAAGGACTTTCTACATGCCTTGGGGTCCGATAAATGGCTCTCCGTGGGGCACATCACCATTTACCTCATGTTAGTGACCAAAAATTGTTTATATCATGTGTATAGCACTGAAGAATATATTCTAATGTCATATGATAATTTTTCAGGAGGCTAATCAATAGTACTCACTACAAGGGCAAACAAAACTTGTGTGCTTTTCTGGACCCCAGCGTACTTAGTGCGTCGAACGTGAAAAATGCTCCGAAGGTGGCTACGGATTACCTGTGTGGCGCGATGCTCCAAGCTGCTAAGGCGAAGAAGAGATTTCTTCTCTTGCCCTACCACCAGATGTTAGTTCTAACCTTGTGATTAAATATATAAATAATTGAAATCACACCATCAAGTCAAGCAAACACGTGTCTCACTATTATATATGCCAAAATATCTGGGTACTGTATGCTAAGATCCTATAATTCTTCTCCTCCCACAGGGGACACTGGTGTTTGATCATCATTGTGCCTTGCCTGAGTGCGGTTTACGTCGTGGATTCTTTGCAACCCAAAAAGATCGGATTTAGCACGTGCAAAGAAGCAATCTTCCCGTATGTGCAAAAGTAAGCAATAATCTTTCACTATGTTTGATTTTTTCCCAATTATAACAAATTGTGGAATTGCTAATTAGAGTCACTCCATTTTGTAAGGGCTTTTGCTACATACGTTACACAAGGAGGATTGCGCAGCACGGACAAGAAAATAGGAAAGAGGTTGACTTGGAGGTGGTGGCCGGTGAGCACAACACAATTCTATAATTTCATATTTTGTTCAAAAAATTATTGTCATTCTAACATAGGCCACTAAATGTAAATTTTAGAGCCCGCAACAGGAGGCGGATTGGGAATGCGGATATTACATGATGATTTCCATGTTTATCTTTGTCGAAAGAATGCAATTCAAATTTCCAGATGTGGTATGTAATTCATATTAATTGTGCCTATATCATAGCAATTGATATTTTCATATTATGCTTACTTATAATTCTCATTTCATTAAATTAGCAATTGATATTTGCGACTGTCTTGCATCTACCTTTTATTGTTACTAACTAATACCAAATTATAATTGTAGCAACCATCAAAGCAAACCGAGTACAGCAAGGAGCAGATCGACTTTGTAAGATGTAGCTGGGCAAGATGGTTTCTATCTGAATATTGTAATGCTCAACATGGATTTGTATAACAATTTAGTGTATATATGAATTTAGCAAGCATATTTTAATGTCAAATTATCTGAAAAACTGGCTAGCAAAACAGAATGGTATATGAATTTTGTAGGAAAACTGGCTAGCAAATTAAACTGGAGGCTAGCCCAGAAATGAAAAAAATCAAGAAAAAAAAATGGGACAATTCTACACGGATATTAAACGAAAGCCCGTGTAGAACGAGTTGAGTGAGCAATGATTATTTTATATTTGTCCGTGTATAGTTACGATACCTACACAGATGTGAATTATAAGTCCGTGTCAAAGCAAACGCTACTTTAAACAAAAGCCCGTGTATGTGCACAGAGAGCTACACGGATGCTTTTATATAGTCCGTGTATGGTAGTTAAGAGAACTTCACGGATATGAAACTAAACGTCCGTGTAAACACAGTAATTCCACACCGTTGTTAAACAAACAACCGTGTAGAAATGAGTACAGATATTCTTTTATATAGTCCGTGTATGATAGTTAAGAATGCTTCACGGATATGAAATCAAAAGTCCGTGTAGAAAACAATAATTGACACCATTATTTAACAAAAACCCTTGTAGATCGTTTTCGGTGTCTACATCGATTATTTTATATTTGTCCGTGTACGATAGTTATGACAGGACACGGATATGAAATTAAACGTCTGTGTAGCTAGAGTAATTCGACACGGTTGTCCTGACTAATGTCCGTGTAGAACGAGTTCGGAGATACAAGGATTATTTTATTTTTTATTGATTTGTTAAGAGCGGGACACGGATATACAACTAAATGTCCGTGTAGATAAAGTTACCGACACGGACATTTAGTTGCATTGTCCGTGAATAAAGAGTAGTCGTACACGGTCGTTTACGTAATATCCGTTTTGCTCGGTTATATGGAGAGCGGCACAGGCAGGTGTATGTTCACGGCTGTTTATTTGGTAATCCGTGTAGAAAGCGTTAGATATACACGGGTAAATATCCGTGTCTATAGAGGGTACCTTTTATACACCCTCAACTCATACACGGCAGGGAAATCCGTGTTGCTCTTCCGGTAATGTCCGTCTGCAATCTCTTTTTCTGTAGTAGTGTGTTTGAATTTTGAAAAATCACGTTGTAAGATGTTGTAACTATATAATGTTGTAAGTAGATCCCCTTTTTTATATAACTTTACAATTTCTTAGAGACCGCGCAATGCCGGTGCGGACCCTGAAATGGATCCGCACAATGCCGGAGTGGACCCAGAGCCGCATAATGCCGGAACGGTACCCCATTTTTTTTAAAAAAAATATTGAAATATGTTATTTGTTGTTTTGTTATAAAAATATTTTTATGTTGTTTACATTTTAGTTTCAAATGTTGTTTAAATTGATATATTTTTTGTCGTATCGTATTTTAGAAATGCCGTTCATTTGAAATTTTTTGTGTACGATGAGATAATAATATAATGAACAAAATAAATAAATAACAACAAAACAAATAAAATAAATAACAAAGCAACAAAATAAATAAGTGACACTATCTAACAAATAATTATCTCACAAAATATCTAACAATACTACAAATCAAAGCCTACGGATCATGACTAAATACCATCCTCGCCTTCTTTTTCCTGAACCCTCGACCCTGCCTGAAGAGTAGCGTCTCGTCAGTCTCTACTAGATGCCATGCTGTATTTGATAATTTTTTATCAAATATGAGAATTTTGGTATAATAAACCTAATTAAATTTTAGTACAAGTCTAGTTTAATGTTAGTGCTCAAACAATTAATTTTGGTAAAATAAATCTAATTAAATTTTGGTATAAGTCTTATTTAACTCAAACAATTAATTTTGGTAAAATAAACCTATTTGATTTTTGGTACAAGTCAATTAATTTTGGTGCTAAAACAACTAATTTTGGTTAAATAAACTTATTTAATTTTTGGTACAAGTCTAGCTTAATTTAGTGGTCAAACATTTAAATTTTGGTCATATTCTAATTCTAAAACCTAAATTAATATCTAATTTTAAACCCTAAATCTAAATTATAAACCTAAACCTAACCTAAACCCTAAATCTAATTACTACTCTAAACTAAAAAATAAAACTAGAAAAGAAGAAGAAAACTTACTCGAGATCGAAGAGATTGAAACTTTTTTGAATTGATACAAAAAATAAAACCAGCGGACCCTTATATAGGCTTCCCAGGGGTCCGCTCCGGTATTGTGTGGTCTCTATTAAATGGGTCCGCACAACACCGGTGCGGCCATGGTACATTTCGAAATTTCCAAAAACGGTGATTTTTTTGTTTATTTTTTTTAAGCTATGCTATAAATAAAAATTTCGGCTTGAAACAATTGCAAATGAAGATGTGATACTTTTATCAAGATTGCTAATTTAATAACATTACTAAGTTAGTAATTACTTTATATCACAGTATTGAAAATTGTAATTATCATATCAGCATTTATATTTTTTTAACAAGACCGAAATTCTGTACACATCTTAAATATTTTACAAAACTGCTGTTTTTTAATCATTGAATTTTGTACTCATCTTAATAAATAGTGAAAGAATTAAAAAAATGTAAATTTTGATCTCCAAGCACATTTCAATATAGAGATCATGTTGAACGGTTTGAATCGACTGTTTGAATTTCGAAAAATCATGTTGTAAGATGTTGTAACTATAGAATGTTGTAAGTAGATCCCCTCTTTTTCGGTAACTTTACAATTTATTCATCTGTGAAATTAACACTTGAAACAATTGCAAATGAAGATGGGATACTTTTATCAAGATTGCTAATTTAATAACATTACTAAGTTAGTAATTGCTTTATATCAAGTATTTAAAATTGTAATTATCATATCAGCATTTATATTTTTTAACAAGACAGAAATTTTTTCAGCTATTGCTGTCAGCTTGGTTACCTCAAAAAAACAAACGGATAATTAAAGAAGGAAATGCTATGTTCTCTGTGAAACTCTGTAGAAGGCTTATTTCAAAAAGTTAATAATTGGAAAATAAAAAAGGCCTCTTTAAAAGGCTTCCAATTTATTCACCATTAGCTCAAACTACAAACGGGCCCAAAATTGGCCCAATTAAATATACACCTTCAGTTAGCAAATCAGCAGACTCCATTTGCAACAGAGATGACTGAGGAAAATGAACGATACAGTGTTGAAAAAAAAAGGGGTCAATAGTATTGGTATTTTTGCTCGCATTTAGTTCATAATTTCCTTTTTGTTAGTCTTTCTTCATGCCCTAATTTATATTTTGGGCTCTAATTCAAAGCCCAACATCAATCGAATTCCATTTCTGATGTTGTACCAAATCAAAACCCCATTGTTATTCTACTAGCTGCTTTAGAAAGCCCAAATAATCTTTTATTTAGGCTCTCTTTTTTCAATTCCAATTTAAATATTTCAAAATTCATTTCTAATTACATCATATTAATTTGTAAAGAGGAGGGCACAAATGCCCCATTGCTTCATGTCTCAATCATACCCGACATCTTTATCTTCAATTTTAAAGTTCAAATAGACGATCCAAACTGCTCAACATAATATCCACGTTAAAATATGATTGGAGACCAAATTATATATTTTTTGAAATTTTTTTACTATTTTCTAAGATATGTACAAAATTATTTTTTTAGATGGTCCACAATTTTCTAAAAAATAATGAATTTGTACCAATCTTAAAAAAATAGTAGAATATCCATTTTACTACCACTAAATTTCACCTTTCATTACATTTTTTTAGGGTCCATTTCATTCCATTTTTCTATTTTGTTGTCATTTTATTTTGTTGTCTTTTAAAATTAAATTTTTTTTGCAATTAAAGCTCACAGTCTTTCTATACGAGACACCAACTAACTTCATGATAATAATTTTACATTAATTGCTCATACCAAAATAAATTTGTTTTAAATTCAGATATATCAAGTGGTCCATTTGTATTGAAATCAAGTTGTCAACACTATTCACGCTCCAGTCAAATCAGATATTAGTTGTCTAGAATTCAATAAACTTTTTGTTCCACTTGCCAATTGTCCTTTATTAATATCCGGCTAGCATATATATATATATAGAGAGATGGACTATTGTACTTCGCGAAGTAAAATCTCCGTTTACTTCACGTTCATATTTTTATTTTGAAAATTCAAACAACCGATCCGAACCGTTCAACATGTTCTAAATATTGAAATGTGCTTGCAAACTAAATTTTATATTTTTTGAAATTTTTTTGCTATTTATGAAGCCACTTTGAAAATTGCTGATCCACTGTGAACAGTAAAAAACAGTAAAATTTTCTGGACCAACGGATGATTTTCAAAGTGGCTTAATAAATAGTAAAAAAATTTCAAAAAATGTAAAATTTAGTCTCCAAGCACATTTCAATATTTAGAACATATTGAACGGTTCGGATCGATTGTTTGAATTTTCAAAATGACAAAATATGACCCGAAGTAAACGGAGATTTTACTTCGCGAATTACAATAGCCCATTTATATATATATATATGCTACTATGCATATTTCATTTCATAATCAACTGGACCAAAAAGAGAAGTAATGGGCCCCACGAATTAATGCAAAGCTATTTAATATCAAATATTATATCAATCAATGTCAAAGAAAAATTAAACACTGGAATTGTCAAGTGCACATTTTGCCATATAGACCCCTTGCGAAAGAGAAGTGCGTGGCCTCAAGATCCACCATAATAACAAAGATATATTATAAGAAAACATAAAAAATCTCATATAAAATAATATATTTTCATAAAAATTAATTTTTAAATGACAATTAACATTTAAGAACTAACACATATTTTTTTTTTTTTTATCTTTTTGACATATTCATAACAAAAAGTCTCAAACAAAATAATATATAAAATGACAAATAAGATTTCTTCAATAATAAAAAAAATAAAGATATGATCAATCAATTATTAATCAATTCAAAATTTCTTTAATGACAATTACAAATAGAAATAAGTCATGACCAATTAGAAAGATGATACAATTTACATGCGGCGAGTATGTGTCTAAATTTAGATACTGAACTACCAACGGTGCCCCTCCCATCAAATAAAGCAATTTAGCACCACAGTATGGAGAACAAATAACAAAGGTATCCAAAATCAACTTTTATTTAATGGACAATATCTTCCATCCTCCGTGTAAAAAGATTTAAAGTTCAAAATCCGACAAAAGAATTCTTTATGGATATATAAAATTAAGAGACTTCGTTCTTATTTTTACAAAAAATTATGAGTGAGTCTATGTACTATGCATACAGATTGGTCCGTAATACAGATTAATATATTTGTTTTTAAAATTCTAACTGTCGAGCCGAATTGTTCAATATGATTCCGTTATGAATATGTACTTGCAGACTGAATATTATATTTTTTAGAATTTTTTTACTAATTTTTAAGATAGATAGAGAATCACTTGATCTGAAAATTCTAGACCATCCAAAAACAGTGATTTTCTACCTATCTTAAAAATAGTAAAAGAATAGTGCAAAATATAAAATTCAATATGCAAGTACATATTCATATTAAAATCATGTTGAATGGTCAGATCAACTGTTAGGATTTTGAAAACGAAAATATTTATCTATATTACGAACCAAATCGTGCTATGCATAGTACCAGAGACTCGCTAAAAAATTATTGCTATAATCTAAGCATAGAGATGGCCTCAGGGCTACATTTAGATAAAGGGTGTGTGTGTCTATATATATATATATAGAGCTAGGCTACGATGAGTTGTGAAGTAAGAGGCTATTTTTACTTCACGCTCATATTTTCATTTTGAAAATCCAAAACAACCGATTCGAACCTCTCAACGTGTTGTAAATATTGAAATGTGCTTGGAGACTAAATTTTATATTTTTTAGAATTTATTTACTATTTATTAAGCCACTTTGAAAATTGCTGATTCAGTGCTCTAGAAATTTTTATTGTTTTTTACTGTTTACAGTGGATCAATGATTTCAAAGTGGCTTAATAAATAGTAAAAAAATTAAAAAAATGTAAAATTTAGTCTCCAAGCACATTTCAATATTTAGAACATGTTGAGCAGTTCGGATCGGTTGTTTTGGATTTTCAAAATGAAAATATGAGCGTGAAGTAAAACGTTTAGGGTTTAGGGTTTACTTCACAACTCACCATAGTCTATATATATATATATATATATATATATGGGCTACGGTGCTTCGCGAAGTAAATGGTCTTTTTTACTTCACGCCATATTTTTGAAAATCCAAACAACCGATCCGAACCGTTCAACATGTTCTAAATATTGAAATGTGCTTGGAGACTAAATTTTATATTTTCTGGAATTTTTTTACTATTTATTAAGCCACTTTGAAAATCGCTGATCCACTGCGAACAGTAAAAAACAATAAAAATTTCTGGACCGCCGGATCCAACGATTTTCAAAGTGGCTTAATAAATAGTAAAAAAATTCCAAAAAATATAAAATTTAGTCTCCAAGCACATTTCAATATTTAGAACATGTTGAACGGTTCGGATCGGTTGCTTTGATTTTCAACATGAAAATATGGTGTGAAGTAAAAAAGACCATTTACTTCGCGAAACACCGTAGCCCATCTCTCTATATATATAGGTTGGCTAATATCAAAACATTTGTTCCTAGGCCGTGGAACAAACACTTCAGTTTTTATATTTTTAAATTTCAAACAGTCGATCTAAACCGCTCAATATTCAATTTATATTAAAATGTGCTTAGAGACCAAATTTTACATGTTTTGCATTTTTTTACTATTTATTAAGTCAGTTTTAAAATCGTTATTTTCAATCATCCATAATTTTTTCACTGTTTATTAAAATTAGCGATTTTAAAACTGATTTAATAAATAGTAAAAAATTATAAAAAATGTAAAATTTGGTCTCCAAGCACATTTTAATATGGAGGTCACATCTAACGTTTGGATCGACCTTTTGGACTTTGAAAAAAAAAATCAATTTATTGCACTACGGCTCTGGAATAAACGTTTTGATATTAGCCAACCTATATATATATATAGAGAGAGAGAGAGAGAGAGAGTGGCTAAGATCAAAGTGGTATGACCAAGGCCTTTGGTGCTCCCAAGTCGTTTTTGGATTTTTAAAGTCCAAACGGTCGATCTAAACCATTAGATGTGATCTCTATATTAAAATCTGCTTGGAGACCAAATTTTACATTTTTTTGGAATTTTTTTACTATTTTTTAAGCCACTTTGAAAATTGCTGATCACATGATCCATAATTTGATTGCACTGTTTTTACTGTTCACCCGAATCTGCCATTTTCAAAGTGGCTTAAAAATAGTAAAAAAATTCCAAAAAATGTAAAATTTGGTCTCCAAGCATATTTTAATATAGATTGAACATCTAACGGTTTGAATCGACTATTTGAACTTTAAAATTGCAAAAACTAATTGGTAGCACCAAGGCCTTGGTCATACCACTTTGACCTTAACCACTCTCTCTCTCTCTCTCTCTCTCTCTCTCTCTCTCTATATATATATATATATATATATATAGTGGCTAATATCAAAACGTTTGTTCCTAGCCCCCGGTGCAACCAACTTATTTTCGGGTTTTCAAAGTCCAAACGATCGATCCAAACCGTTCCACATGTTCTCTATATTGAAATGTGCTTGGAGACTAAATTTTATATTTTTTAGAATTTTTTTGCTATTTATTAAGCCACTTTGAAAATTGCTGATCACATGGTCCAGAATTTAGTTGCACTGTTTTTACTGTTCACCCGGATCAGCAAATTTCAAAGTGGCTTACTAAATAGCAAAAAAATTTCAAAAAATGTAAAATTTGGTTTCCAAGCATATTTTAATATAGATTAAACATCTAACGGTTCGCATCGGCCGTTTGAACTTTGAAAACCCGAAAACAACTTGGTTGCACCGGGGGCTAGGAACAAACGTTTTGATATTAGCCACTCTCTCTCTCTCTCTATATATATATATATAGAGAGAGAGTGGCTAATATCAAAACGTTTGTTCCTAGCCTCCGGTGCAACCAAGTTGTTTTCGGATTTTCAAAGTCTAAACGGTCGATCCGAACCGTTCAACATGTTCTCTATATTGAAATGTGCTTGAAAACTAAATTTTATATTTTTTGGAATTTTTTTACTATTTATTAAGCCACTTTGAAAATTGCTGATCACATGGTCCAGAATTTAGTTGCACTGTTTTTACTGTTCACCCGGATCAGCAATTTTCAAAGTGGCTTAATAAATAGTAAAAAAATTTCAAAAAATGTAAAATTTAATCTCCAAGCACATTTCAATATAGAGAACATGTTGAACGGTTCGAATCGACCGTTTGGACTTTGAAAACCCGAAAACAACTTGGTTGCACCGGGGGCTAGGAACAAACGTTTTGATATTATCCACTCTCTCTCTCTCTCTATATATATATATATATATATATATATATTAAATAAGGTATCCAATTAGTCTTGACAACTATTTGTTCGAAATACTTTTGGGGGCAATTACATGTATAGCCCTCAAAAACTTGAAAATTACGTATTCTCGTTCTAAAATACATAATATCAAATTAGCCTTTTAAATTTGAAAACTCACAAACTTATTCATTTTACTGCCTTTTATATTAAAACTCATTTTTAATTTATAAAGTACTCATTTTACCCTTTATTAACTATTATATAAAAATATGTAGCATGTTTAAGAAAAACATCGATCTTCTAATTTGCCGGTTTCTGAGGAAAAATGATTCATTTCTCTACTTTCGACGCTTACACAAGCGTGTACCTAAATGTTACTGTGTATTCGTCAGTGTTTGCTCTTGAAAACCGACCAATTAGAGGGTCAATTTTTTCTTAAACATGCTACATATTTTTTTTAATAAAGGGTAAAATGGGTAATTATTAAAACTTAAAATGAGTAAACTTGTGAGTTTTTGAAATTTAGAAGATTGAATATGATATTATGAATTTAATTTAGAGAGAGAAATACAATAATTTTGAAGTTTTTGAAGGGTATACATGAAATTTCCTCAATAGTTTTTTATGAGAATTTAACTTGTAACTTTTTCTTCGAGGCGAGTTCATTAATTAGATCATCACCATCTGCATTATTTACGCCGTTGAGATAAGGTACATTCAAAGTTTAGGTAGATAAAAGTGAGAATTTTCTCGAGCTTGAAGGGGCCGGGTAGGGGATCTATTAATCTAATTTAATAAAGAAACATGATAACATAATTAAGGGTAGCATGCTATAACCTTTGAACCAATTGTCAAATGGCAAGCGTGCGTCCTACTGCATGCTTTCATGGTACTTGGTCAAATGGCTATTCCAACACACTACACACTTCATAGACACGGATCCATTATTGGTTACCTTTGTATTAACTTTTGGAGAAACATAAACTATGGTTGTTGGGAGTGATAGTAACGATTCGCTTCTTAAGAAGTGCTTCCTTACACGCCTACAATTATTGTTTTGCAAACGCACGGCGTGTCGAGTATATGTGTCGAGATGCACGGTTAAGGATATGGCACAGCACGATGCGTCTTGTTAGACGTATCATACTAAGATGTGTCTGTACTGTGTTCTTAACCGTGTTTAGTGTCTTAATTTGTTTTTTAACTCGGCACTGTTAAGTGTGGCACGTCTAAACACAGATGCGGCACGGCACGGGTATGTCACGGGTACAGCACGGCACGTCTAATTTTCATATTTTTTAGATTTTTTTTTCAAATTTTTGTTACAAAATACTAAATACTACAAAACCGGCACGGCACGTCGAAACATGTCGTACCAAACCGCGTCGTGCTGTTAAACATGTTGTGTTCATCTTCAGTACAGTGCAGCACAGTACGTCTAGAAATTTTGACTTGTTGGTATGGCACGGTCTTATTCCGATCATGCCTAAATACAGTATACCAGAACACGCCACGGTACGGCCGCAATACACTACCTACGATGGATAATGTACAGTGAAGAGGGATCCAATAATAGATATTTTAATAGAATATCGAGAGTAGAATTAGAGTGTTCTTAAGCTCATGAAGTCTTTTTATAAACTTTAACTCTAAAATCAGTCGGATTGATTTCAAATAACATATTCAAATCGTTGAAATTAATCTACTCCACGAGCAATGCGTTCACATATCAATGTTGTTGAAACTGACCGCTTGACTTTATACTAAATTAATTCGAAAATTTAAAAAGTTGACATGTAAATGTATCATTAACTATATATTAATCATTAACTATTTATTTAAACCTTCGGACAAAAAATAAAATCAGTTAATTAATATTTTACACATATCATTCACGAAGTTTCCTAATTATAGAATTATATCGAAGTGTTCACAGGATTTATTTTCTTTCTAAATTAAAACTTTAGAATTAAAATATATTTATATGCATTGTAAATTTATAAGAAAACAATATATTCCTAAACTATATTCATATTTAACTTGAAATTACGAACTTTATAACTCACTGATATTGTTTTTCAAATTCCAAAATAATAACAATGGATAATTAAGGAGCACTTAAAACGGATTTGCCTTGTCTGACTCTTCCATGTAGAGTGGGGAAAATGGCACGGCGGAACCGGCTCTGTCACGGAACGGCACGGCACGTGTGGTAGTTACGTGTCGTGACTCGTGTGTCCCGTGCCGTACTCATATTTTAAAATTTTGACACGGCACGACACGGCACGTGAAAGATTTAGTCACGGCACGACACGACACGTAGTCACGCGAGTCACATGTAATTAGGACTATTAGATATTGATTTAATGGGAATCTTAAATAAACTAACCTAAATTATGATTAGATGGTCACGCAAGTCACGTATGTATGGTCACGCACGTTTAGGCACGGCGTGACTCGCGTGGCGTGATCATTCGCGTACCGTGACCACCCCTTGATATTTTAGTCACGGCACGGCACAGCACAAAACCAAAATCACGACATGTTAGTCATGGCGCGGCATGTTTTTTCCACTCATGATTCCGTATGTCGACATTGTTATTATTGTCAGTTGTATGTGCACTTACATGTATAAAATTTGCCTAGCCGTACATACACATAAATGATAAATCATGAATATATTAATGAATGTACGTTTACATGCATGCCTCACATTTATACATGACTTTAAACACTAGGTGGACCCCTACTGACTTGTAAAATTTGACATATATAATTGGTAGCAAACTATGCAATAAATCTACTCATTAAGGTCAAAGAAAAACAAAAAGGGTAACCTATGTAAAGTAGCAAGTGGATAAGGCAACAACTATTTATATTTATAGTGGAACTGTGGGTTTGTTAATATGTTATGTCAATAGATATAGACTTTTTTTAGCTTAGGAACATGCAAGCACTGAAACTACTCATTATTAGATAGGATCCGAATCTGCTGATATTTTTCTTAGAATAGCAGCTTTCACTTTTCTCTCTATCTCTCTCTTCAAAAGAGGAGGAAAGAGAGAGAGGATAAAGGATAGAGAGAGAAAGAGAAGAGAATTAGAGAGGATAGTAGAGAATAACAGTATTTTTAGGACCTGTTCGGCACGTTACTGTGTTTGTGGGAAAAAAAATCACTCTAATTGAATTTTTTTTTTCCTCATGCGTATAATAAAATTTAGTTCATCAATTTCTATGTCCACGTACATTCCCCTTTTTGCGCCGAACAGGCCCTTAGAGAGCAGCGGATTTCATTCCCATTAGATAAATGAGTTACGTGTCCACGTCAAATTATGAAACTATGCTAGCTTTATCTAATGAATATTTAGAGAAAAAATGTATACATATAAGAAAACTCATGTTCACCTTAAAAAAATATAATTTCGAATTTTGTCTTTTTACGAATAAAATGAGAATTAAAATCTCAAATCATTTTTAATATGAACATTTATTAGCTTAAAACATGTAAGGGCTTAACTAGGCTTGATTCTCATTCTTAGTTCCATCTCAAAAAACTACTGCAAATTGAAAATGCATGAACAAAGAATAATAGATCATTATTTAATATTTCTTCTGTTATTCACACTACTACAGATAGGGGTGTTCATCGGGGCCGGTTTATTTGGTTTTAACCAAACCGAAATAATTCGGTTCAAATGGTTCGGTTTTTCGGTTTATTTGGTTCGGTTCGGTTTAAATGTTATTACTGTTCGGTTTTTACTGTTTGGTTCGGTTTATAATTACAGAGAACCGTAATAACCGAACTGACCGACTAAATAACATATAGTTTAGATCTGAACCGTCCGAAGCCTATACTCTTCTCTTCGCGACTTCTCCCAGAGCCCCAAGCCCCCAAGTCCCGAACTTCCCCAAATTTCAAAATCCAAATCGTTGGCTGCCTGGCTCAATCTCTCCCCCTCTTCGCTGAATCTAGGGTTCGGTCAATCTCTGATCTCTCCCCCTCTTCGCGCCTAATCGCTGGTCAAATTGGCGAACGCGCTCACAAGTCACACCTGCTCCTGTCGCTTCACTCTTGATCCATCAAATCGTCGAAATCCAGCCGCACGATGTTGCGCTTGATAGCAATAGCACAGGTACGAATCCCCCACTGCCAACTACTCTCTCTATGGTAAAATTAGCAAGTAGCAACTACTCTCTGTCTCTCTCAATCGGAGTCCGAGTTTCATCACTTTCTCATCCCTCAATTTCTCATCTCCTGTGCTGCGATTTTGTGTAGAATAACAGTGGCGATTAATCAAAAATCTCTACACAAAATGTCGCTACACAAATACTTGACCGGTTGACCCCCACTGCCAATACTACTCCGAGTCTCTAACTCTCTCTGTAAATTTTTTTTTCTCATCCGAGAGAGAGATTGTTGTAAAATTAATTAAGGTATACATGTCCAGAGAGAGATTGTTGTAAATTTTTTTTCCCATCCCTACTACTCTCGTTCTCATCTTGTTCAGCCATCTATGAAAAAGAAATTAACATCTCCCTAAACCCTAGACCGTCAGAGTTTAGTATTTTAATTTGGATATTCAGTTTCATACTAAAAAATCTGAAAGCAAATACTATTTTCTCACTTTTTGTTTCTATGTCAGGATCAGAAGTTCAGAACTACAATTACAAAGGAAGAAGGAGAAGGAGACAATCGCGTGACAGCTCGAGTGCTGAACTCACTGGTGAGTGGCTTTGAAACTGTTAGTTAAAAAAAAAAGTCTTTCTTGTATAAGCAATCTTATGAAAATTCTTGTGGTGAACTCACTGGTCACTGGTGAGTGCTAAATTGATTAAAGCAATCTTATGAAAATTCTTGTTGTGAATGGTAGCTTCAGCATCTTATGAAAATTATGCGGATACTTTTATGTTTTATAATGGTATATATATGGCGTACATTTTCTCATAGTTTTGGTAATCTCATTTGGTAGGCATTCCCAAAACTTCTTGTAAGAATGAACACCACTTTAATTATCCTTTTACTTTCATAACATTTTATATTTCCAGGACTGATATCCGAATATATATTATATCTTCCTAATATGTATTTTGTTTGATTAAATCAGGTTTTTGTTGAATTCCGGGATGTGAACCCTCACAGGACGCATTGCTCAGGCACAGTGGGTTGCTGCCTATTCCTGCTTCCGCTTAAACCTAGCTAGGTTTGATGAAATATTTTCTAGCTTATATTTTTGCAATGCTCAATATTGAAAAGATATAGCTAATTTGCTTTCAAACGGAGGAACAAGTCTCCTGGGGCTCAATATAGAAATCTTTTGTTTTTTCTTTTAACTTTTTTTTTTTTTACTTTTCATTTATCCTAGAAGGCAGCTTGAAATGTTCTTTTGATCATATCCACTTCCAGCCTAGCTACTTCATAGTCTATAAAGAGTATATCGGATAAAATATGATACAATTTTCTCATATATATTGTTGACCTGCTTATTTTCATAATTTGCATTTTGAGTGATTAAAGAAACCTGACAATTAATATTTTATTTTGGATTAGATGTGGATTCCATCAGCATTTAGCATGATTCCTATAGTGGTTGCGAGTATATATATATATATATATATCATGCAATCATGCATGCATCAACGGAGAAAATGTGGATCTCATAAAGGAGTTATAATATGGCATTTGCTCCCTTTTATATACAGAGCATATAACATAATATATATTTCTCAGATTCCTTTTTCTTTTTTATTATTCCCTCGTTTCTTTGTTGGCATTTTAAACCAGAAATGCACCTAACGTAACTACTAAGATAAAGAGGATTCTTTATTATTTTTTTTATTCTTTCACATAGTACATTACAGAGGTTGAATTAATTGACTTGAGTTGATCAAGCACTTGCTATATATATAATGTGAATTTAATATACTTATCAAGCTTCGCTGAACAGAGGTTGAATTTAATCCCTCTTTCTCGTGGAATTGGACATTTTCATAGGTACCAGTTTATATGGGCTTTGGTGTCTGTAGGATGGTCTCACCCTTTGCTGTTTTTCTGCGCGCTCATCTATCTCTTTGCGGTCGGTATTATTACTTCTTTTCAGTTTATATTTTGATTTGAATTTCTAATTGACGAAATTGATTGATTTCACATTGGGTGTAAAATGCACATTTGTTCTGCCCTGGCCAACCTCCTTTACTGAATGTTATCTTGTGTTAAAAATCTATTTGCAAGGTTAATTATAGGAAAATCAGGACTCTGTGAGGTATTTGAGGTTAGTCCTGGCCAACCCCTTTTTCTGCCCTGGCCAACCCCTTTTTCATTACCTTTGAGATATCTATGCATCCATTTACTCAATAAAGCAATAATCATGAATTCCAAATTAAGCACACTCATGCCGTACCACTGACTTGAATATTATGTTCTTTCAATTTAAGGCTATATCAACACTTTGTGGATTTGCAGTGATATGAACCTCCACTTTGTGGAGTCCCCAGCTCTTGCTCCTCCTGAGGTGCAGTCTGTGCAGATTGATCTTGCAGCTCAGCAACAGTAAGACCTCTCTAGCTATTCTAGTCTTTTTCATTTACAACTTTTATTGGAATAAAGAGTGTTCTTTTGTTAGTAGCACATTTTGGGTGGCTATGGTTTAGCATTTGTCAGGCACACCGATTATAATATACTGATTTTTGGTATGAAACAAGGGGAGTTCTGTATATTGGGCAGGAGATGAAATCATCCTTAATCTTATTTGGTTTATGGTTTCCAAATATAGGGTGAAGTTGTGTTGCATTTGCTTGGTAAGGTGTTAATGAATTCATTGTTTACTTCCTATCTGTACTAGTATGAGCAAGAGATTGCTGCTACTGCAGCTCGGCCACTTCCCGATGATGATGATGATGCATTCGATTAAGTTTGATGCGATTTTTAAGCTGCGTCACTTTGTTTTCAACAATGGTTTTATCTTGTGTGTTGGTTGGGTTTTTATGTGTTGAGGGTTAGTATCTGTAAGACTTTTGCCCAGAGAGGCCTTAATTTGATCGGCATATTGTGTGCCCTCCTATATCTTCCTCATCTCTTTTTATTGCATTAATAGATTTTAAGGGAGCTGTTGATTACTATTATTGCTTGTAATATTGGTTATTTTATTTTACTATTGGGATCTGCTGAATAAAATGGTCAACCTTTTGGATCAGTCCAAGTGACCTATAATTGTTATTATTCTTTATGAATTATTTACATTGAATTCAGTTTTTACAACATACGATATCTCAACTTGTGATTATTTTGTTTTAAAATAATGATTGGTTGTGTTGCAAATTATTATATTTTGGTTTGTTTGGTTTAACCGAACAAACCGAAATTTACTTTGGTTCGGTTGTAATCGGTTGGTAAGTTTAATTCGGTCGGTTCGGTTCTATTTTTGAAAACCGAATAAAACTTTGGTTTGCCTATTTTATTTCGGTTTTAACCGAACCGAACCGATGAACACCCCTAACTACAGAAAAACAGATTGCACACTGACATTAATGGAAGAGCTACACGGATTTCCTGCTGTGTTTAAAGCCAGGGTGTATGAATAGGTCAGAAACTACACACGGATATTTAACCGTGTGTGATTATAATAATTTCTACACGGATATTCCCTAATTAACTGTGTACAAAGACCTGCCGGTGTCGCTTTACAAGTTACCGAGCTACACGGATATCCCCTAATTAACCGTGTACGATTCCTCTTTCTACACGGCTTTGTATTAAAAGTCCGTGTAGCTCTCTTAGCTATTATACACGGACTTTTGGTAAATATCCGTGTACAAATAGTTGAAGATTTTTTGTATTTCGCCTCCAGCAAGGCTATCATACACGGATTTTTCTAAAATATCCGTGTATGATTAGTATTGCACACGGTTTTTTATAAAATGTCCGTGTAGCTCTATGCTATTGTACACGGACAACTGTTAAATAACCGTGTGCAATAGCTAATTTTTTTTTGTTTTTTCTATCGTACACGCACAATTGTGAAATATCCGTGTATAAATACCTTTTTTTTTTTTGTATATTTTGTTTTTGGGCTAGCCTCCAGCTTTGCTAGCCAATTTTTTGCAACAGAAATACAAATATTCATTCGAAACAGATTAATTAGCAAGAAATTACTAAATTTATACAAAATTCATATAGCAATAAATTCATTCGAAACATATTTTTATTACAAATCTATGCAAATCCATATCGAGGATTACAAAATTCCATGGCAAACCACCTTGCCCACATGCACCGCACATCGTCGATCTGATCCTTGGTGTAATGCGCTTGCTTTGTCACATCCGTACAAAATTATAATTTGATAATAGTTAGTATTTCAGAAAAGGTAGATATCAATTGCTTATTATATAGGAAATTAATATGAAGTACATACCGCTTTTGGGAATAGGAATTGTATTCTTTCGACAAAGTCAAACATGAATATCATCGTGTAATAAGCGCATTCCCAACCCTCCTTCTGTTGCGGGCTCTGAAATTTATATTTAGCGGCATTTGTTAGAATGACAATAATTTTTTTAACAAGATATGAAATTTCTAACTCATAAAGAGTGTGCTCACCAACATCCACTTCCAATTCAACTTGCTTTTCTTGCGCGTGCCCGTGCTATCTGATCCTCCCTCTTTAATATATTTCGCAAAAGCCCTTACAAAATTGAGTGAATGTAATTAGCAATTTTATAATTTGATATGATTGAAATAAATGCAAACCTATAGAATTATTATTGCTTACTTATTCACAAAAGGGAAGATAACTTTGCACTTGTCAAGCGCGATCCTTCCTTTGGGCTTACAAGAATCAACAATTATGCCCACATTTAGGTACGGCACAATGAGAATCGAGCACCAATGTTTGCTGTGGGATCGAGGAGAAGAATTATAGTACTTTAGCATATAAAAGTGACACAAGTGTTTGCTATGATTGATGGTGTGATTTCATTTTTTTATGTTTAACTTTTAATTCCTTTATACAATTCTTTAATTAAAATATAAACAACACATAAGTTAAGATTAGAACTAACCCCTCGTGGTATGGCATGAGAATGAATTTCTTCTCCTCCGCCTTAGCACGATGCATCGCAGAACACATGTACTCGATAGCCATATCCGGATAATATGTCACTGCCGTAGAACTCACTTTCTCGGGGTCCAGAAACATGCACAAGTTCTTCTTTTCAACCATCTCATCACAGTTTCGGACTAGCTTCCTGAAACTCATCATATTGTAATTAGAATATATATTTGAGTTCTATACAATAATGAAAATATTTTAATATCACTAACATGAGGAAAATGGTGATGTGTGAAACATCGAGCCATTTGTCGGATGACAAGTGGTGGAAGAGGTCCTTGAAGTCTTTGAACGACAGCAGGAGATCCCTGCCTTCGTGTAGAAACATCTCAGGTGGGACAGGGATGATGATAGCCTCCATGCCTTCGGGCGCCGTCATCAAGTAGTCGTGGAGAAGGCGCAAATCATTGGGCAAACGGCTGTATTCTTCTTCGGTGACCATAGGACGGGGCGGTGATTGTGGCGCGTCAGCCGCGACGTCACAAGCCACCTCCTGACGTACCGGTGACATCGCCGTACCGGTAACATCATCTCCTCGTGTCTGTATCAAGTTATAGATGGATTATTCTAGTATTTCAAAAAGAATGAGTTGAATGTAACAAATAAATGGATTTTTTTATGGATTACCTGATCCAAAACAATCTGACTCTTGGGCCATTGGACAAATGACATCCGTGCATCATCAAGCACAAACATCTCGTCGGTAGGGACAGGAAGGGGTACGCGCTGCCACCCATCCACGACTAACTCAACCTGCACGCATGCATGGTCGGGCCTTAGCTGACCAAAGTGTACACTCTTGGCTCCTGGATGTACAACGCCCTTAGCAACGATCAGAGGAACACTACCATGCAACAGGACGAGGTCGCATGCTCTGGGGTCCTGCAAATTTATAGGAAAGTTGTTTATTTTAATGATGCGATATTGTCTAACAAGGTTGCAAACAGGTTTTAATTACCTTTAGATTATGAACAAGTATTGATTACCTTGAGATTATTCCAAATCGTCTAAGGCCCACGTGCCGGATGCTTGACTACTTCGCCGAATTCCCGGCGAAATGGGAGGTGGTTGCTCGGATGGCTGCGTAGTTGCTGATCTAATTTGTGTCAACATTGCTTCCATCTCAGCAAACCTTGCGTCGTACTCTTTGCTCACCTCCGCGCGTATCTGCCCAACTATCTCGTCTTTGTTTACCTTGGCACGAGATTTTCTTCGAGGTTTTTGTCCCTCCACTCGGAACACCTCCTTCCAGCCCCTGTAGCCCCCTACACCCCTTACTCGACCCGGGTGTTCTGGATTCTCGAGCGCTGCGGACAAGGAATCATTTTGTCGTTCGACACTCCGGGCACCCGAGTTGACCTCCTCCTCCACTTCCAACTGTTCAAGTAGAAGAATTAGTTAAAGCAAAAGAACAATTGATGTACTTTCGGAGTTATAATTTTCGGATGAATGTCACAAAGTAAGTATAAAGGACTCTTACCATTCTTTGAGCCACGGGTTGCAAATCCTTTGGGAGTACTATCCTCCCGTCAGCGGTTACCTCGGCTCTACCCATGACCCAATCTTTGCCCCTAGGATTTTGGATCCTAACCACGGGTGAGTCAGAATCCTTGTTTTGCTCCAAGACTTTCCTCCATTCTGCCGACTTACCCTCGTAACCAGCTGACCCTAGATGGTGTGGATACTTGTTAAAGGCAACGGTCCTCCTGCCTTTATCACTTTTTGCCTTCACAGAAACAAGACAATAACGATCAGTTAGTTTTAGAAAGATAAGTACATATCGAGAAAGAATAAGCACAAAAGAGGCACGAGTTAGATACCTGGAACTCTTTGGTAGACTTCAAAGCTTGAAACGCATCCCAGTCCTCTTGTTTTAGCCATTTGTAGTAGCCGACCGGAGTTCTCCCTTTCTCCATGAACTCCGTCTTCAACGTGCTCTTGAATTGCTTCCAACCATTGTTCATAATCTTCAAAGTCTTATCCTTTGGAACATCATTCTCGATGTTCCACTGAGCCTGATTGACACCAAAATTTAGTGTATTTAAGTATAGATCATACATAAGTGAAAATAAAGCAAAGAGTTGTTAGGCACTTTACCTTCACCCTGTTCCACCACTCGTCCTTCACCGCATCCTCAAAATGATCCCATCTCTCAACAAGGATACTCGCGTTTTGCCTCACCAAACTCGTACACCAATTTGAGTATTTCTGCTGTTTTTCTCCCTGCGCACGCCCGTCTTCTGTGAACCAGATTTCTTGATGGGTCTGCTCGGACATGCTCGTGCACATTGTCGGCCCTCTTCTCCTTCTTTCTGATGAGGCAGTAGCTTGCTGCTCCTCTTCTGCCATCATATCGACGTACTCATCCTCATCCGACATGGTTCTGCATGAAATTAAAGATCAAATCATAAAATTGATATTTTGTACAAAAATCCTAAATTGATATTCTTGTACAAAATATCATAAGTGACCAATAATGAAATCCTAAATTGATATTCTTGTACAAATATGCTAAAATGACCTCTTGCTAAAATCACCTCTTGCTAAAATGAACATAAAATAAAATTGACAAATCTAAACCTCTTGCTAAAATCACCTCTTGCTAAAATACCCTAAATTAATCAATTTTTGGCAAAATACCCTAAATCATATAACCTAGATTAATCAATTAACCTAGATTAATCAATTTTTGGCACAATTTTTGACATATAACCTAGATTAATTTTGACATATAACCTAGATCAAAATCTATCAAATTGGTTTTAAACGACGAATCCAAACCTTTGAAGCTCATCTACATCATGAGTGATGCGTGTACATGCAAAATAATTCAAATTTAGAATTCACTTAATACAAAGTCAACAGATCAAAAAATGATGAAAACTAAATGCATAAAATATTTATAAAAAGTTGTTTAAATTTAAATGATAGTGGGAATTTAAATTTAAATCTTGAAAATCATGTAAAGCGAATTTTAACTACTAAACTACAATTACATATTTAGCATTTTATGAATTATAAAAGTGACTATAAGTAACTCTACCATCAATGTAGATTCGGTTATGCATGAAGTGTTAGGTTATGAGGAGCTATTCATATAAGAGACTAATCAAAATTCCTAGGCCTAATCACAATTTTTGACATATAACCTAGATTAATCAACGAGAGAGAGAGAGAGAGAGAGACACTAACCACGGGTGAGAGAGACCGCGGGTTAGAGAGAGAGAGACCACGGGTGAGAGAGACCGAGGTGGTGAGGCGGCGAGGCGGCGAGGCGGTGAGGCGGTGAAGAGCTCGGAGAAGGCTTTCGAAATTCTCTGTGAGGGTTTTTGGAACTGAACCGCTTAATTCTCTGTGAGGGTTTTCGGACTTATGAAAATTTTGACAGAGAAGGATTTCGAAATAATAGTGTTTTCCTCATTATACACGGACTTTTAACTTAAAAGACCGTGTACAAAGAGATTTCTACACGGACATAACTCTAAAGTCCGTGTGCAAATATCCTTTCTACACGGACATCTAGCTAATAGTCCGTGTAGCTCTTTTCCATTTCTACACGGACTATTAGCTAAATGTTCGTGTATAAATAGGTCCGACAGGCGGGTCCCAAGTTTGGTAAAATTTCAGGAGGTGAATATTTATAAAGTAATAATAAATTAAGTAAAATTTCAGATTTCTAATATTTATAAAGTAATAATAAATTAAGTAAAATTTCAGATATCTAATATTTCTAAAGTAATAATAAATTAAGTAAAATTTCAGATTTCTAATATTTAAAAACTTATACCGATATTTGTACCAAGCAACTAATATTAAAATCTAATAATGAAATTTTATTTATTTTATTTTATTATTAAATGTTTTAACTAATATTTTCAAAAACTAATACTAATATTTGATAATATTATAAGCATTAAACATAATCCTTCATTGTTGCAATATTTGATAATATTTGATAATCCTTCATTAAACATAATCCTTCATTGTTTCAAAAACTAATACTAATATTTGATAATACTAATACTACATTATGTTTTTTTCCTTTTTTCCCTCTTTTTTTCCTTTTTTATTTGATATATTACAAGCTAAGGTTGCAATATTAAAAGCTACACGGTCTTAAACAAAATAAATATTATACATTATGCTTTTTTTTTCCTTTTTCTCCTTTTTTCCACTATTTAAACAGTACCCTCGGCCCATAATCCTTCATTGTGGTCGGACCGCATGTAGTCAGCTTCGTCTACCCCTTCAAGTGTTGCTATCTCAGCTTGCACGTCGGTACAAAAATGAGGTATTTCGTCGAACTGGTCGTACTCTTCTTCATCGACGACATTTTCTACCCCGACAATCCTTCTTTTTCCGGATAGGACGACGCTCAACCTAGCATCACTCGGGTCAGTGGCATAAAAGACTTGGGTGGCTTGCTTGGTGAATATAAACGGATCATCAATATGCCCAACCCTGTTTAAATCAACGAGTGTGAACCCGTCGTTGTCAACTTTAACACCTCGGTCTTCGACCCATTGACACTGAAACACGGGAATGCTCAGGCGAGGACTGTAAATGAGCTCCCAAATTTCTTGAATAACGCCATAATATGACTTTGATGCTATTACAGTCCGGCCATCTCCGGATCTACTGAATTCTTGAGAGGTCGCCACCAACGTCACCCCACTGTTTTGCATCGTGCTCTTATCACTCTGGGATTTAGTGTAAAATGTATATCCATTAATCTCGTATCCTTGGAATGTTCTAACAACAATTTGGGGTCCTTCGCCAAGCAGTTTAACAATTTCAGGTACGGGGTGTGACTGCACTCTTTCTTTCAGCCATCCTATAAAAGAACGATTATGCTCGTTAGTAAGCCACTTCTGACTCCTCGTGTAGTTTTGTTGTTGAAGGATTGTCATGTGCTCATCTATATAGGGAGCAACATCTGTCATGTGTTGTAGTACAATAAAATGTGCCTTTTGTAGTTCATTTAGATCAGCAACTACGGCTCTCAACCCAATTGTCCCGACTCCTTGGAGCCTTCCCTCGTATCGAGATTTTGGAACGCCAATAGGATCCACACCGGTCAAGTAGTTGGTGCAAAAATCAATCACCTCCTCCGTAGAATATCCTTCTATAATGCTGCCTTCGGGTCGATGTCGGTTCCTTACGTATTTTTTCAAGATGCCCATGTATCTCTCGAATGGATACATATACCGAAGAAACACGGGACCACAAATCTTAATTTCTCTCACAAGATGAACAACAAGGTGAACCATGACATCGAAAAAAGATGGCGGAAAATACATCTCAAGTTGGCAAAGAGTCACGACGACCTCCTTTTGCAAAGAGTCCAATTTTAGAGGGTCTATCACTTTGGAATTTATTGCATTGAAGAAAGAACAAAGCTTCGTAATGGTTTGACGAACATGCTTTGGTAAAATTCCCCGAATTGCAACGGGAATTATGTGTGTCAATAAAACATGACAGTCGTGAGATTTCAGACCGACCAGTTTCAAGTCCTTCATCGACACCAACTTCTTAATATTCGAAGAATATCCTGATGGGACTTTTATACCATTGAGGCATTCACAGAAGCTTGTTTTCTCTTTCTTTGACATTGTGCACAGTGCGGGGGGTAGGTATGTGCGCTTCCCTTTCTCCTGCGGTGCGAGCTCATGTCGTATTCCCATCTCTACCATGTCTTTTCTCACTTTAATACCATCCTTAGTCTTCCCCGGAATGTTCAATAATAAACCAATTAAACGATCACAGACATTTTTTTCGACATGCATGACATCTAGGCAATGCCTCACTTCTAAATATTTCCAGTACGGTAGCTCCCAAAATATGGATCTCTTTTTCCAAATATTCTTCGGTAGTGCTTTGGCGCATTTTCCAAAAACAACATCAATGTTTTTTACCCGTTCGAAGACACTCTCCCCGTCTAATGGATGACGAGCCACTCCAAGCTCAATTTTCCCGTTGAATGCCATCTTCTTCTTACGATATGGGTGATTAATAGGAAGAAACCTACGATGCCCCATGAATACATTCTTTTGACAATTTTTCAACCTCAGCACCTGCGTGTCATCTTCACAGATCGGGCACGCTTTTGCTCATTTACAAGTGTAACCCGACAAATTCCCGTACGCGGGGAAATCATTTACGGTGCAAAACACCATGGCCCGCAAGTTAAAGGTCTCTTTCATATACGCATCCCACACCGGGACGCCATCACGCCATAATTTTTGGAGGTCCTCGATTAATGGTGCGAGATATACATCTATGTCATTTCCGGGTTGTCTGGGTCCTTGGATTAGTAATGACATCATTATATATCTGCGTTTCATGCACAACCAAGGAGGAAGATTGTAGATGCATAAAAGAACTGGCCAAGTACTGTGCCGACTGCTCATACTTTCAAACGGACTCATTCCATCTGAGCTCACCACAATCCTAAGGTTCCTCGTTTCAGAACCAAATTCTTTGAAATGTCTGTCAATGTTTCTCCATTGAGGAGAATCAGCCGGGTGCCTTAGTTTACCGTCATTTTTGCGCTCTTCTTCGTGCCAGCGCAATAATTTTGCATCTTTGGGATTCGCAAACAACCGTTTGAATCTCGGTATTATCAGTAAATACCACAACACCTTAGCCAGAGGTCGGCCATTTGTGTCCTCGTTACAATCATCAGTGTCCTGGTCCTTACGACGTTTATATCGTGAAACACCGCATTTAGGACAGACATGCATGGCCTCGTACTCATTACGATACAATACACAGTCATTCGGACATGCATGTATTCTTTCGATCTTCAACCCCATTGGACATATCAACTTCTTTGCCTGATATATTGTACCGGGTAACTCGTTGTTATCTGGGAGCATTTCTCCTAAAAGCTGTAATAAGGACGTGAAACTCTTATCGCTCCAACCATTGTCTGCTTTTAAGTTTAATAATTTCAACACAGCTGACAGTTTTGTAAAATTGGTACACCCGGGATACAACGGCTTCTTGGATTCATTAGACAAATTTTGAAATTTATCATAATTTATATCACTAATTTCATCTTCCACATCACGTAACATATCCTCCAAATTTTCAGTAAACTCGTGTTCTACATTTTCATCAAAATTTCCTCTCCATCTCATCATCGTCATTTTCGGGTTCGACGTTATCAGAATATTCGGCACTCTCATAATCCTCGTTCCAATCAAGTTCAAAATTATCAGAAATTCCAACATTCTCATCATTCAATTCACGATTACAATCTTTATTGGCACTACTACTTTCCCCAAATTTCTCACCATGCATGAACCAACATGTATATCTCTTCTTAAATCCCCGACAAATCAAATGAGCTCTAATTTCTTCGATGTCCAAAAATCTTAATAAATTTTTACAATCTTTACAAGGACATAAAATGTCTTCTTCTTTTTTCTTCACTCTATAACTCTCAGCAAATTTTATAAACTCATCAACGCGAACCAAATATTCTTCACTGTCACGTCGCATTTCATACATCCAGCTTCGATCCATCTGTAAATTAAATTAAAAAAATGATTTGATCAATTAATCATGCATGGTCAACATTCTCCTTCGTGTACAAAATTTTGGGCTTACAAAGGGCCGGTTTACAATCCTAACCCACTCTTTGAATATTATGTCTCATATGTGAACACATATTAGCGAGATTTAATTAGTATTTGAGAAAAATTCGGCACCATTTCCCCTTAACTCCCCAAGTATGCGTACGAACCACATACTCGTAGGAGCAATAAGGGAAAATACTGTCGAACTTTCCTCAAATACTAATTAAATCCCGCTAATATGTGTTCACATCCTAAATGAGACATAATATTCAAAGAGCAGTCCCAAAACGGGGACTATCCAAAATTAATCCCTATTGGATTAATTTTGAACGGGCATGGACCTAAAAGCATCTAAAGGTCGGTTATTGGACCACAATACACTAATTAATTACATCTAAAATTAAGAAATCAAGCATGCATGAAATGACCTAAATAAGCCTAAATAACAGAAAATGATTTAAATACATATTACTAACCTTAGAAAGATGGAGAGGAGAAAATACAAACTTAATTCAAAGATCTCAGATCTCAGCTGCTGGCCTCAATCAATTCGCAGAAATCTGATAGGAAAAAGCTCAGTTCAGATAGATGTATTAACTAAAAGACTTGATCAAAACGGCGCTGGAAGGGGAAGACATTAAAACCCTACACTATTATACACGGCTATTTAGTTATAAATCCGTGTAGCTCTCCAACTAAACATACACGGCTCTTTTGTTATTAATGCGTGTACAATTATACTATTTCTACACGGATATATTATCAAAAAACCGTGTGTAATATTCCTACACAGCTTTGTATTAAAAGTCCGTGTAGCTCTCTCAATTATTTGCACACGAACCTCTTTACACACGGATTTTTGGTTTCTAATAAACCGTGTAGCTCTCTCTAATAATTCTACACTGATTATTAACTAATTATCCGTGTAGAAATCGTGCAGATCTTTTGAACAAGTAAAAAATCATATTTGGTACACTGTTTTTAATATAATTGCCAAATCCGTGTACAATGTACAGTGTACAAAGCCAGTTTTTGTAGTAGTGTCATATGTCGCTGAGTGTTGCCAATTCGGTCAAAATTATTGAATTTTCTGCGCATATTCAAATGTTTAAAATTAAATTAATTTGGATAAACAGCTGCCTATTATGGACAGTTATAATTTGATCACTAGACTGACCAACAATTTAAACTTATCCCAAACTTAATTTCATAACATAATTATTAAAATTTATTGATTTGATTCAGATTTTAGTCAATTTAATTATGCATTTTGAAATTTTAATTATATATGTGATTGACATGACTACTCACCACATATAAATTCTTTTCTAATTCCTACTGAAAATGATAACATTTATATTGACCCAATTATATTACTACTATTCGTATTTAATTATGAGGGTTCAAATGCCTCCATTTTTCATGCCTCCACCATGCCTTCATTTTTAAAAACTTTAATAACTCAAAATTTAAAACTTAAAAGTCAAAATAAAATCATTGGATATGATCTACATCATTTTATCTATACACGTGTAAAAAATTATGACATTTCAATTTTGTTTTGGTTGTCATCAAAAGCTTGTAAAAAACGTACTAATGGGGATAATTTCTAGACGTTGACTTTTGAACTTATTGATTCACATAAAAACAAAATCGAAATGCGATAATTTTTTATGAGCATATAGATAAAATGATGCAGATCATATCCAACGGTTTTATTTTGACTTTTTAAGTTTTGAATTTTGAGTTATTAAAGTTTTTAAAAATGAAGGCATGGTGGAGGCACAAAAAATGAAGACATTTGAACCCTCCTTTTTAATTATTATATTTAACCAGCGTAGCTTGACCTCAATTGCAAATTCAGTGGTGCATACTGCTTTAGAATATTCTTTATTTTCTATCATTATCAGTTGTTTGATTTAAATTTGACCAAAATGACGCTTGTAAGTGTTATCTAATCTAAATTATTGCTATATATATCTTTTGGTGATTATATGGCATAACTGCCTGAAATGTGGGAAAGTATGTCGGAGTTTCCTATAAAGGCTATAATTTGGTCAAATCTAGCGAATATATCTCATAACAACACTATTCGGCTAAATAATGCAAGCCACTTTTTCTGACCAAGTTATGATTTGGTCTCTGGGCTACATCGGAGTAGCAAATTGCTCTTTCAAATGATGTGCGCTGATTCCCTCAATCACTTTTCTTTCTACATGCACAGCAGCACAGCGAGGACTTTACAAAGAAGAAAAAAATTTAAGCGTTCAGACCGTGTGCCGCGTTGTAAGCGCGTGCAGCGTATCACATGAATTCACGTAACCTCAGATTTAGCTGACTCAAGTAAATTATGATTGGATGATTCTTTTTATATGACACGAATTTCAAATTAAGTCTCATACAGTCTCCATAAGTAACGGATTGAATTTGACCCAAATAGAATTAACCTAAGTCGTCTGTTTCAATTTGGTTGAATTAGATACCTGGGAGGATACGGATCCATATCATATATCATTTGTGTGCCGCACAGTACGACAATAAGCACGCGCCTAACATCCATTTTTGGACCAATTCAACTCAGAATTTAAGCATTCAGACCGTGTGCGGCGTTGTATGCGAGTGCAGCATATCATATGAATTCACCTCAGGTTTATCTGACTCAGGCAAATTATGATTGGATGGTTCTTTTTACATGACACGAATTTCAAAATAGCCCTCCTACTGTCTCCATAGGTACCGGATTGAGTTTGGCCCAGATAGAATTAATCTGGGCTATCCGTTTCAATTTGCTTGAGTCAGGTATTTGGGAGGATACGGATCCATTCATATATCTGTGTGCCGCACAGTACGATGATTAGCACGCGCCTGACATCCATTTTTGGACCAATTCAACTCAAAATTAGTGGAGAAAATTAGTTAAGTTGTTACGGGTTTCGTCACGGCTCAGCCTGATACATTACGAGTGTCACATGACATTTTCATTTATGTAGTGTGTCTATCTACAATCGAAATGACATGGCATAATACGACATGTTACGCAAATTAATTTGATCACGTTATGTCATCATATGATAAGTTCTTCTCACGATTTTTTATTAGCAGAAATTTATTTGAAAAGGAGAGAGCGAAAGAGTGTTGTTGATGTAATATTTATAGAAATATCGAAGACACCAAATCCGGTTCAAACTTTGGACCGGAATTTGTACCAGAGCTCTCAACAGTTTTTTAGTTTTTTTTTTTTTTTCCAATTTCATTTCATTAATTTCATATGGTTTGAACTGTGGGCAAAGTAACAAGATTCGTGAATTATTCGGATTTGAGCGATTGACGAATCAATCCGCGTTTATTCGGTATATTCAAATTATTTGCGAATTTTACGAATTATATCTGAATTATTTTCTGGACCAAAAAACTTCTTGGTATATTTTTTTTTTGCTCTTTAATTTGTGAGACTAAAATCTCTTATCCGGCCTCAATATATAATTCAGAATTGTTTCTGAATTATTAGAATTATATCCGAATAATGAATTTTTGACCCCGCCGAACCTTTCCTGAAATATTAAGTTTTCACTACAATTATAGATGCCACAAAAAAAAATCTATTTGAAGCATTGTTGACAATTCCGGTCCAAAATGTAAACCGGATTTTAGGCCTCCGCTATTACTATGAATATTAAAACAACCGTACTTTTTACATTTTTCTCTCATTTTCTAATCATTTATACCAATAAAAAAATTCCCACTTCCCACAATCTTTATTTTACTTTATTTTACAATTTTTTCACTTTTTTAATTGACTAACTTAAAATTCATAAAAATAGTTCAACGTGCATGATTGGTTACGGCTTGAGTGATTGTTCTGTAGCTACTATTTTGCACGTTACATGAAAGTTACTTTACATCACGTCACATTATATCAAGCTTTTTTTAATTCAGTACTTGGCATTCTAGGCGAACTTCACCTATTCATTTGGCAATCTCTGTGATAATTGATGATAGCTGCGGTGGTCGCCAGGCCATTACTACGAAATTATTTTATAAACCATAATTATTTTTTTTTTTTACGAAACCAACATGATTACTTTTTTTTTTTTACAAAAATCATAAGAGCCGAAATGTCATTTCGATCCGTTATTTTTTTTTTATTCCGGACCAAAATGGCATTTCGGTCCGGTCCCTTTTTGGATTTTCCGTGGTACTGGTTTTACAAGTTTTCATATGAGCCGCCACAGAAAATCTAAAAAGGGGACCAGGCCGAAATGCCATTTTGGTCCGAAATAAAAAAAAATAACGGACCGAATGACATTTCGGTTCTTATGGTCTTTGTAAAAAAAAAAAAAGTAATCATGTTGGTTTTGTAAAAAAAAAAAATTAATTATGGTTTATAAAAAAAATTCCATTACTACATATGGTTTTTTGTAATTATTTGTGTTAGTATATTTACAAGAATGGAACAGTATTCATGAGAATAAAAAGTGATTATCTGCAAGAATATACTGACAGAAAAATATTTTTTCTATTAGTGACAGAGGTATTCGCGAGGGTATACCAACAGTGTCCCTCGCGAATATTATCTCATTATTGTATATAGTTATGTGTGTCTAAAAGAATTCAAATTTTGATACTGAACTTTCTCAATTAGAAAAATCAAATTAGAATTTAAACTTTCATTTGTATTAAATTGATCCGTTAACTTTTTAGAAAAACTAAGTTAATATTCCCCAAATTCACATTAATTGTCCTTGCAAACTCAAAATTTATACTATAGTGAGATTTGTAGTTATGCATGTAGGACAGTACTCATTGAAATAATAAACATGGCCCGGTATTTTATTTAATAATTGAAAAATCCAAAATTAAATACTTACAAAAATATGTGAAGTTTCCAAAAAAACATGGACCACAAAAATTATTTTTTGCGTGTCACTTGTTTGCCCTGCCAAGTCGTATGACATGCATGCTAAAAGTTATTGTGTGTCACCCATGGTTGTATGGTTGTCGGGTACAAAAATTATTTTTTGTTGTAGTCTAGTGATTAAAGTTCTATTTTGTGGTTGAGAAGTTTTGAGTTCAAATTTCACTCATTATAATTGTACATTTTAATTTTCAGTCACTCCTATCAAAATTTTCTAGTTCCACCTCTAATTATATGTCAAGTTTATGCCTCATTTATATGTCAAAACATTATGTTTGAACTACTTAATTAACTTAACATGATGGGTTTAATAATAAATGTTTAGTACATGTCTGTCTTTGTGGCAAAGGCACATGGTTCTCATGTGGGAGGTCATGGATTTGAAACCCACAAAATAGAGAAATCATATATATTATGCATAGGAGTTTGAAAGTATGTTGGGTGCTTGATCCCAACCCATGATTTCAAAAAAAAAAAAAACATGTCTGTCTTTGTCTGCTTCGGTGCAGAAACTTACAAAAATGTGCAAGCGAGAAATAAGCACTACAACTGCAACTAATCTATACATTTTTCTCGTCTACATAATAAGTTTTTCGTAATTTGTTATTTTTGTAAGTTTTACTAGGATTTCTCATATTCAGATTTCAAACTCATTACCTTTTTACATCAGATGATATATGACTTTGTTACTGGATCAAAGGTTGCCTCTTAAATATGCAAGTAGTTTAAGCAAGAAATAATCATAAATTTTAATTCAATTAATGAGATTATTGTAAAATTGCATAGTTTTATGTTATTTAATTTTTGTTATGCTGTGAAGTATTTGCTTAAATGATTTATATTTTTTATCATTAATATTTTATTTATTTATTGTTAAAGTGTATACATTGTCCATAAAAATGATATCCATTAATATTTAGTTTACAGGTGAAATAAAATAGTAGTCCTTATCCTCTTAGATAATAGAATATTTGTATTTAGATTCAGACCGTTCGATCATAATTCCAATCAATCCTGTCCGAAGTGAAAAATGAGTTTTGTTAATATTCATGCGAATTTTGATTAGTCAGTTCGGATCTAAACAAAAATATTATCTTATGGAAATGAATTCCAAAGAGTGTACGTAAGAAGTGGATTACACCGTTGGCCTGGTAATAATATATTAATCACTACCAACCCATGTTGGCGGGAATTCAGGGCAAGATGGAAGGATGGACTTCCAACTTTCTATCTTATGGAGGTAGATTGACGCTAGTAAAATCAGTCATCGTTGCCATGTCTCTTCATTTCATGCAGGCTCTCAAACTTCTGCTTGGAGTTATCAGACACATCGACAAAATGAGGCGACCTTTCTCTAGAAAGAGAATGAGTCATGCAAAGGTATCAATTGCCTTGTAAACTGGGATACCATCTACACATTAAAAAACAATGGGGGACTGGATATCATTGATCTTCGATGCCAAAACGATACTCTATTATCAAAATGGCTATGGCTCATTGAGGCAAATCCGGACGGATTCTGGGCAGCTACACTGCGGAGGTTAACAAACATATCCGCGGTAGTACAGATCTAACCGGGGGGAAATATCTCTTTCTTCATCAAGGACCTACCTCTTCTGAAACCGTTCTACAAAGCATCAACAACATGTGATAATGGGATAAGGTGGAGGTGGTCGGCCACAAGAATTTTCTCTTATGCCTCAGCATACAGAACAATGCATCACAGAGGGGTCCTGTCCACAAACCAGCACCTATGGAAAATTAAGGCTCCTATGAAAGTAAAAGTATTTATATGGCTTATGCTGGCTGTTGTGTATTTTGGGTATAGGAATAATTGGTCTATTTCGTACACTTCTGCTTTAAATTTATAAAACCCTAAATACGCAAAGTTAGATTGAATTGTAAGCGCACAATCTATCCTTGTAGTAATTATGGGTATCGATCCAAAGATAACGGAAAATATTACTTTTTACTAAATACTAATTCTAAAATAGTGCAAACAAAGTAAAAAGAGGGGTTTGTTGTAAAATTGGTTTTTGGGTTCAATACCCGATTAAGAGTTGAAACTAAAACAAGACAATTTAAAACAAACAAGTAAAAGGAGTTTGTAATTCAAATGGATAAGAGTTTACGGGCTATCGGCATACAATCATTTGGTCAAATCTACATTTAATTGGTATTCTAAACTCATGTTTGCAATTATGGGGTTTCTAAGCCGTAAATATCAAAAAGGGTCACTTTCGTGAATTAATGGCGTGTCTAGACAATTCGGACTTCACGATTAAGTCCTTCACCCTAGCTATCTAGACCATAAGCATAGGTTAGCCTAGTTTATCCCTAAATACCAATACTTCACGGTTAAGTTCTTCATACGATATTTGGTTCAATTCTAGGTGTCCCAATCAAATATGAGGCTTCACTATTAAGTCGTTCACCTCAATTCAACCTTTGTTATTGTGGTTCCGGACTAAGAAATAGATTTGGTCATTTCTAATCTTAATCCTATGATAGTTCATGTATACAATTTGGTACCATTAATTATTTGATCCTAGCATCTTGAGTTGATTAGACTCAAGCGGGAAATTAATAAGCAATCAAATCATACAAGCACATGAATTGTAAAATTGACAAGAATAAACATACATGCAAACAATCATCATAAAGAAATTAATCCAAGTAAACATAGATTCAACACAAATTCATGTTTTTCGCCTAAGCCCCCTAGAGAGGAAATCTAGCATCTCATGGGTGAGTTAACATCCAAGAAAGATACAAGAGAAATCATAATGAAAACAAAGCAAAACAAGTAAGAGAATAGACTACACCAATCTCTTCGCTCGCTGCCTTTAATCTTCACTTTTGCTTGCTCGAGAATCCCTTCAAACCTTGCTCTTAATTGCCTTTGATCACGAGGAGAAGATAGAAAATGTGTGGAGAGATGTGGAAATTAAACCTAGAATGAAGAATGCCTTCTCCTGCTGCCTCCTTGCCCATATATAGCTAATTTCGTGTCTTGGAAAACAATCTCCCAAAATCTGGCAGCAAATCTGAGAAGATATCATGAATTAAGGCATTAATGGCATTGGTGCGGCCTTCCTGCGGCCTTCACAAAATCTGTGTGGGTCGCACAAACTGGAAGTCGGCTGGAAATCGGCCAAGGAATGAGGAATCGTGCGGCCTTCATGCGGCCCGCACAGCCACCCGCAGAACTCTCAGTTAAATCGGTGTGGCCCGCACAAAGTTGGTTTTCGTCTGAAAAATGGCTAAGGAAAAGGGGTAGTGCGGCCTTCACAAATTTCCTGCGGCCCACACGAGTACCTGCAAAACTCTCGCACAGATTTCGTGAGGCTCGCACAACTGGCTGTTTTGCTCCTTTTTGCTCGATTTTTGCAATTTAGACAAAGGAAATGCAGTAACTTGGTTCTCCGGTGCATTATATACTAAACTAGACTAAAATACAAGGAATTTGGTACAGTTTAGGAGATAAAACCTCGACCAAAGGTAAATATAATTGAGGCTTATCACTGGCTAATAAGATCTTAACGCAAGAGGTACTAATTGGTAGAGGTTGTACGGTCCATGCGGGATGTCACTTATGCGGATTACTAGCTGTTGAAACTAGAAACCATCTTATGTGGGATTGTAGTTATGCAAATAAATTTTGGAAAGGAATTCTGGCACACTACAATATCACCATGACTGGAGGCAACATTCGCCAGCTATGGGTCATGGGATATCGGGGAGTGACAAGACGGCAATGGGTCTTTTGAGTAGTCTAGGCAACAAGTGTCTGGACTATTTGGAGAGAAAAGAATAGAAGACACTTCTCAAATAAGAAACAACTAGTGGACATTTTGATAAATGATACGACTCTTGATATTTTTCTCTGAACGCGCTTTGCATATACTCTTGTGAGCGAATTTTGTACTCTCCTAGTGGTGATTTGCGGGAGTTAGATATTAGCATAGGAGCCTTCAGGCTTTGTATAGAGATAGATTGAGGACTATTTGTTTTTCTTTGATTACATTTGTGTACATAAACTTTTTTCTCATTAATATATCAATATATTTGTTAGTGAAATTTTTTGCCGCTAACCATAAAAAAAAAATATCAAATTTGTATATATCAAGAGCCGTAATTCACCGAAGCTTGAGCTCGACAGAGAGACGCCATTTAATAATTATCGAAAGGCCAATATAACGTGACATCGTCCGGATGTTTTTATTCACTGTACTATCCAAAGAACACCTTAGAAAACATTAACTAGCTAACTAATCTTCTCATAACAAGGTTATATATATATGGAGTTGATGTGAACAGGGCAACAAAAGTCTCCTATGTAGTGTTATTATGCTGGTGGAACAGAGCTTTCTACACATCGGTGCATGGTTTTGACATTTTATAGAATGATTTGATCTACCATGAAAGTGTTGGTATTATTGAATATTTTAAATTTTTTAACCATCTTTTCCTTGGGACAGGGCTTAAAATAAGCCCTAATTTTTCGGTTAATTTCGTCTTGCATAGGACTTTTCCGAGAAGAATTTGGTCAAAAAGGTAATAAACTAATGTTGATTACAACCATAATACAAATACAAATGAAAATGCACTGAATGATTTCTAATTTTTCATCACATTTAACTGATACTTGAGTGCATGGCAATTGATACGGTAATATTCAAGGAGCTACATTCAAGGAATGGAGGTCAATTGACTCTTATTTATTTTGAAAATTTTTGTACTTATACACGATTTTCTATATAGTACAGGGTAAAATGCTATAGATACGGTAATATTGACCCCCATTTGTAGCATGAAAATTTTATATGACTGACCCCCATTCATATTTGACCCTCATAACTTGAAAGTCTGGCTCCGTCCCAGGAGGAAATCTTGTCCAAATTTTGAATTTTGGCTGGAATGAATTGACAAATGACAAATTATCTGCATATGAAAGGTAGTATGCAACAAACCTATGGCAGGGTAGCAGTGGCAATGGGCTGACTCGAGCTAGGTCCAACTTGTAATCAGCTTGTAGTAGGAAATGGACGAGTTAGGATTAGGAGGTCGAGCGAAAATCTTAGCTTGTAATCAGACCGAATTGGATTGAACTAGTTCATATTATGAACCTAGCTAGACTGAGTTTTAAAAAAGATTAATCTCGAGCGGTCTATGAACTACGAACTTTTTTATCAACCCTACCTATAACCAGGTAAATATCAAATTATCTAAATTAAATTGCGAGATAACATATATTAATATTTTCATAGTTAGCTGAAAAATACCTGGTTATGGTGCATTGTAACAAATTTTTTATTGAAATAAATTTTGATAAGATAGAATTTATTATTTTAACATGAGTCGGAAACTAATACTAGTTTTTGGTAGTGGTAAAGATAATACTTTCTATATGAGAGGTTGTAGGTTCGAAATTCGAATGAGAAAATCTCTTATAGATATTAAATAGTTAGGTAGTTTGACCTTCAACTGTTGCGGCAACTTTGCCATAACTTGTATAAATAAATCTAAATTAGGACCATAGCCACCACATTGCGGCAACTTTTTTTGGAAGTTCATTTGCAGGAATCTAAGTTAACAGCTAATTAAGCCTAGGGGTGTTTTCTCCAAAAAAAAAAAAAAAATTAACAGGTTGACAACACTCATAGCAACATAGTCTAAGGCACAAACAATATTTCCGCGGCCCAACCGCGTGGCAGTACACAAGGCCCTTTCTCTATAATGGGGCCCACCCCTTGCAGCTTGGTTTAAAACCGGCGGTTCGGAGAATATGACCCTTTTAGTTGACCCGTTGTCCCGTTACCTTTTATACGCGAAAATAACAGTCTAGACAATGACACAGAATATTTGCAGCGAAGTCGGAAAAAAAAAATCAGAAGGGACGGATCGGACGGCGGAGAGACGATCCAACTCTTTAATAAATACTTGATAGAGGCTGTGAAGTTGATGTCAACTATTGAGAGAGGCTGTGAAGATTTTAGGGTTTGGGGCAGGACATATATTCAAATATTGTATGAGACCAGCTAATACGTTTCCATAAATACTTCAACACCATATATTAAATATAAATCATTTTTGCATTTTCAACTTCCAAACAGTCCATCTGAACCATTCAATATGATATCCATATTAAAACGTTCTTGGAGACCAAATTAATCTTTTTGGATTTTTATTTTACTATTTTTTAAGATAGGGAGAAAATCCATTGATTTAGAAGATTCTGGACCATAAAAATAATGAAAATGTAAAATTTGATCTCCAAGCACGTTTTAATATGGATATCATGTTGAACGGTTTGGATCGACTTTGGACTTTTAAAACGCAAAAACAACTTATAAGCATATGGTGTTGAAGTACTTATGAAAACATATTAGCTGGTCTCATTTTTTATTGATATGCCAATAAATCATACATATTTATAGAAAAATTTGAGCCCTTTATATATACAAAATTTGAGCTCTAATATTTTATTTATTTTTAATATATACAGATTAATTTCTTTGACATAGGCCCATAAATTATCGACCTTAGATTCGTGATTCGTGCGGACCGCGTCAATGGGCCCATACCACCTGCTGGTTAAAGCGCTTTACAGATGAAAAAGCGTCAAGAGCACAGCTTATTAAATTTATCTTTTTTCCTTTTTTTTATAAATTAAATCATAGATGAGTAGATGACGCGTCATTAGAATGAAAAAAACGTGTCAGGTCAAACGTGATTGGCGTGACTCGTGTGACCATGTGTCCTATCGTGACTAGATCTTTCCTGCAACGTGACGTGTCGTGCCGCACTAAATTTTCAAAAAATAATTACGGCACGTGGATGGTCACAGCACGGAACACACAAATAATGATACGTAACCGACACACACACCGTACCGTTTCGTACGATAACCGTACCATTCCGGGACAGATCCGGCTCCGCACCATTTTTTCCACTCTACGCGCCATATATACAGTGTCATGTACTCATAGTATTGTACTGAACACTTTGTCTCTCATCGCATGGCATTCGAGTTCACCAAAATATCATAAATTAGATATGATATATTTTATTAACTATTCGAAAAAGTATTAACAAAAAGACAAACCTAGAAAAAAGTCATGATTAACTCGTAAAATGCTTTTTTTTTTTTTTTTTTACGAATTAGAATGAGTAGATGAGTAGATGACGCGTCATTAGAATGAAAAAAACGTGTCAGGTCAAACGTGACTAGCGTGACTCGCGTGACTATTTTATTATATTTTAAGTTAGTTTATTCAATATTCACCATTTAGCTAAGATCTAACGATTCTAATTACACGTGACTCGTGTGACCACGTGTCCTGCCGTGACTAGATCTTTCCCGCAACGTGACGTGCCGTGCCGCACTAAATTTTCAAAAAATAATTACGGCACGTGAATGGTTACAGCACGAAACACATAAGTAATGATACGTAACCGACACACACACCGTACCGTTCCGTACGATAACCGTACCATTCTGTGACAGATCCGGCTCCGCACCATTTTTGTCTCATAGCATTGTACTGAACACTTTTGTCTCTCATCGCATAGCATTCGAGTTCACCAAAAGATCATAAATTAGATATGATATATTTTATTAACTATTCGAAAAAGTATTAACAAAAAGGACAAACCTAGAAAAAAGTCATGATTAACTCGTAAAATGCTTCTTTTTTTTTTACGAATTATGTGTGAATATTTCAAAATGCTTTTATATTATATTAATATAACTTTTAACAGGGCTGATTCAGGATTTTCGTCAGGAGGCAAAAAAATATCGAATCGGATTTAAATCCATTAATCAATTGGATACTCGACAAAAAAACAATGCTTTAACTTATACTTTCCAATACTTTGACTTGTAATTTCTGATGCTCTGACTTATAATTCCAATTACCAATCAAAATTCAACAGATTTATTTCAATTTTAACCCTAATTAAATTTAACTCGAATTACAAATTAAACGTCCAGAGGGGGGCAAAAAAAATTTCAAGAGGAGATAAAGTCGGTCGGAACCGATAAATCTTCACTAAAACTCAAAATCCAGAGGAGGCAGCTGCCCCTCTTGAAATACTCTGAGTCCGCCCCTGAATTTTAAGACCATTCAGTTCAAGATCACGAGTTCAAAAGGAAAAAAGAAAATACCTTTATATGTATGTTCAAGGAGAGTTCAAAATGCCTCCTAACTTTTTGTCTTCTACTATGCTTCTATTTTTTAAATATTAATAATGTAAAATTTAAAACTCAAATTTCAAAATAAAATAGTTAGATTTAATCTATATCATTTTCATTATATAGGCACCTATAAAAGTATTACAATACTTTCGACATTGCTTTGATTGATATCAAGAGCTTACGAAAATACATTGATATAGATAAATTCTATATGTTGATTTTTCAACTTATTGATTCATATAAAAAAAATATTATTTTCTATGTGCATGTAGAGAAAAATAATATTAATCACATCTAACGGTTTTTTTTTGACATACAAGTTTTAAAAATTTTGTTATTAGAAAATAAAAAGTGGAGACATGATGGATTGATGGAGGCACAAAAAAATGAAGATATTGGACCCTCCTCATATTCAAATGATATATTTTCAATTGAAAGAATTAACAATTATCTTTTTTTTTTCTACTCAGAATGTAGTTATTAGGAGATCAAGCAAATTTGGAGATAAAGATCTTGGTCTAAATGACTAATTAATAGAGATCAGAATTGTCATATTAATTTTCCTACACAAAAAATGCTTAATTTGCTATTATTATAAAATATTGTCTTTCTGACCTTAAAAAACTTCATAGCTGTATATTGTTTTGAATGTAAGCTAAAGTAGGATGTACATAATTTTTTATTATTCAGGTTAAAAAATCCAATATTGTTTATTCCGACATTTTTATTAATATCCAAAGTTTAATAGAAATTATTATTTATGTCCAGATTCCTGCATTTTCGCCAAAAATGCCCAAACTGGCCACAAAATGGCCGGCTTACTCAATTTTTTTTTTTTTTGTGGAGACACTATGAAGAATATTGAAATCTAATACTGAAAATTCAAATTTTTTGTTTAAATTATTTGTTAGATTACTTCTTTTGATTTATAATTACCATATTTATACTAAAATACACTAGATTACTTCAGATTATATTGAATTACACTATATTACAATAAATTATGTTGAATTACACTAAATTAGTTTTATAATTAGCATATTTATACTAAAATACGCTAAATTACTTGAATTTATGTTGAATTACACTATATTACGTTAAATTATGCTAAAATTCGCTAGATTACGGTAAATTACATATGAATAGGGACGATATCTTCACTGGAAAGGCGAAAAACAATGACAAAACTTCAAACAGCCATAAAATGGCGCTCGAGTGTCCGATTTCAGCGAATGACCACTTTTCAGAAAGCTTGCGAAAATACGCATGCGTCCGTGCCCGCGATGCTAGATTTCAAAATTTAGAATTGCCAAAAAACAAAGGGAAGAGCCTCAAAACTTGAGTTGAAGTTTCCGATTAAGATTTTCATTTATATTATTCAATCCAAGTAGCTCAGTAAATTAGTTACATAATGAACTTGTAGAATACCAATTTTTACTATTTTCTGAATTTTTTTACTATTTTTTATGATTCATGAAAAATGGCACAAAATCGGTCTACTTTAGCGTAATTTTGCGTAGTTTAGCATAATTTACCGTATTTCAGCATAATTAGCGAAGTTATTGTAATTTGACGTAATTTAGTGTAATTCAGCATAATTTATTGTAATATAGTGTAATTCAACATAATTTCATATAATCTAGTGTATTTTAATATAAATATGCTAATTATAAATCAAAAGAAGTAATCTAACAAAAAATTCAATTTTTCAGTGTTAGATTTCATTATTTTCCTCTTCATAGTGTCTCTAAAAAAAAAATGAGAAAAAAAGGAGTAAGCCGACTACAAAATGGCCGGTTTACGTAAGCCGGTCATTTTGTAGCCGGCTTGGGCATTTTTGACGAAAATGCGGAAATCTAGGCATAAATAATAATTTCTATTAAACTTTGGATAATAATAAAAATGTCGGTTGTTTATTGTAACAAAAAAACTATTAATTAATCTATTGGTGTTGCTTTTGTATAACCGGTTTAAAAAAATTAATTTACAATTTTATATGTCACCTTGACGGACATGAAATATATATATAGTATCCACTATCCACATTTGCATCACTGTTTTGACCGAAATTTTTTAAAATTAGCATTGTTTCAAAAATAATAAACCAAAAAATCACTGTTTCTGAGTAATTTTAAATCTACCACGGCGGCACTGGTGTTCTGTGGCCCCATTTAATCGGGACCGTAGAATGCTGATGTGATCCCTTGACAGGGGCCGCAGAATATCGGTGCGGCCCCAAATATATTTTTTTTTATTAATCAAACTTTGAGATATCTCATGCGAATTTAAAAATGGGGGGCACGAATTCTAACGAATAAAAAAAATTGAGATATCTTTGTTTTGCAGGGGTAATGTGGGCACGAATACCAAAAATACTTTTTTTATTAAACAAAAAAGATGGGGTCATAGAATGCATGTGCGGTGTTCCGTATTTGGAGCCACATCGGTGTTCTGTGACCATCGGTGTTTTTATTCATGCAGGATAAGAATTACACACACAGTTATTTTTAGTTATGTTATTGTGCACTGTATGAATTAAAAACTATCATGTATAAATATGTATTCTTATTTTGACTGTATATTTAGAAAAAATGTTGAGAAATGATCAATATAAATATATAGAGGTGGGTTCAAATGCCTCTATTTTTCATGCCTCCACCATGCCTCCATTTTTAAAAACTTTAATAACTCAAAATTTAAAACTTAAAAATCAAAATAAAACCGTTGGATATGATCTAAATCATTTTATCTATGCACGTGTAAAAATTTATAACATTTCAATTTTGTTTTGGTTATCATCAAGAGCTTGTAAAAAAACATACTAATGTGGATAATCTCTAGACGTTGATTTTTCAACTTATTGATTCACATAAAAAACAAAATCAAAATGTGATAATTTTTTATGAGCACATAGATAAAATGATGTAGATCATATCCAACGGTTTTATTTTGACTTTTAAGTTTTAAATTTTGAGTTATTAAAGTTTTTAAAAATGAAGACATGGTGGAAACATGAAAAATGGAGGCATTTGAACCCTCCTCAAATATATAATACCCAGTGCAAATTTATGGATTTGGTGAGATCAAACTTTTTCACGAAAGAAATCTATATATTGATTGAGGTCGGTTGAAGGTTCTCCTCACCTACTGACAGAAAGAACCATTGCAAGGTCGCAAGGACCGCCACTTCAGATCAGATTGTGCGCTCTAAATCTTTCTAATTTAATGGTTCCAATTGTCTGACTTTAGAAGAACATATTTGTTTAAATCGTTTCATATCTGTTCGTGCGTTATTTATATAATTGGTAAGAGGATCAATCGTAGTCAGTGTTATCAGAACCGAACCGAACCGAACCGGACCGGTCCGGTCGGTTGAAAGTTGAAACACAAAAAATCAGAACTGATCACCTGTCCGATTCGATTCGTTTGAAACACCACTTCTGCTGTTGAACCGGAAAAAAAATTGATTAAGTACTTTTTATCTCATATATTTTGTACAGAAAACCTTTGTGTTTTAGATATTATAAAAGAGTCAATCAAGTATATTATACACCACAATTATTCATATACATATAATATAATAATGTGTCTATACACATCTTCACACAATACTTTGTGAAATTTGGTACTGAAAAACCCTAGATTCATATATCTTTATAATTTTAGTAAACTTATCATATAAAAATTTAAAATGGGGGATGCTATATTTTTTCTCCTAAAAAACTATTTTGTCATTTGTTGATAAAATAGGTATTTTTATTATATTTTGGGGATAATCTTATAATAAATTTATAAATATATAATTATTATATTAAATGTATGTGTGATTTTCACCAACTAAAAACATATTTATTTTTATAATAGTAATTTATCTCATAAATACATAAGTATTAAAAAATCAACGGTCCGACTAGTGAACCGTTGATCCGATACTTTACCGGATTAATCCGGTCCGGTTCTGATAACATTGATCCTAGTAGTTAATCCCTCATCAATTACCTCATGCTTGTGTCATTTCAAGTCATTCCGGTTCTGATAACATTGATCTAACAGTATACTTGCATATAAATAATTACGGAGGTAGGATTCAAATTGTTTCACTTTTGATAATTTCATCATATTTTATTTTTAGAAATTTAATAATAAAAAAATAAAATTATTAGATATAATATGTATCATTTTTTATATTCATGTAAAAAATTATGATATTTCAACTCTGTTTTGCTTGTTATCATGAACTTGTAAAAATACATTAATATAAATAATTTCTGAACATTAATTTCTCAACTTATTAATTCACATGCATACAACAGATATGAATTTTAATTATAAAAATAATAGATTGGAAATTGACACAGGACACTCCTAACATTAAATAAATAATTATAATAATACTATTAAAAATATATTAATAATAAAAATAATAATTTATACTACATATAATTATTTTTAAGATTGTAGTATTATATTAAATACAGATTATACCTAAAAATCAGCAGGATCGAACTATTTTTACATTGTGTGACTGTTGGTGTGATATTGTGAAAATAAGTAGGACCAAGGACAGAACCAACTATTTGTTTTCATCTTTTTTTCGAAATAAAAAATAATCAATCTGATTTATGATAATTTGATTTATTTTTTTCATTTTTTTTATCAATAAAAGTAGTATATAATCAGTGCATTTTTCTCTAGCAAAAGGTGATGGGAGAGAATCCAAGGTAGGGACTTGTAATCAACCGACCGTAGTCACCTTGTTAGCGATCCTTGTCATTTCCTGGTACCACCACCTCTCTCACAACTCATAAGATCTCCTTTTCTGGGATTTCCACGTTCGAAATGGATTACTTAAAATTCGTGATTCGGGTATAATTTGAGTATAATTCAGAAATGATTAAGTACAACAATGAAGCAACAAAAAAGCCCCCCAAAAACTTTTTTGCATTTTTTTCGTATTTTTCTTGCAAATAATTTGTAATTTGCATTTTATTCGCGAAATATTCGCATATATTGTTACTATGGTAAGTTTTTACATGCAAATCTGTGTTTAATGCGTGTACCAGTCAGATATTTTAAAGGAATGTGTTCACAACTCAAAACTAAGAATAATTAGAAGCAACAACCAACAACTGCCGATATCAACTAGAATACTAATTTTTACTATTTTTGGAATTTGTTTACTATTTTTTATGAATTACGAAAGATGACACAAAATAACTTTAAAAAAAAAATTGCCAATATTTTATGAAAGAGAACAAGAGTATATTTTCTTGGTACATGGGTTCTATACAATATCAAAGGTTCAACTCTAGTTTCACACATAAATATTTTATTTGTCATATATTTTATTTACAAAATCAAAGGATATGAGTATCCGAAAAGAGAGAAAAAAATCATAAAAGCAGTGAGACCAAATTACTATTAGTGTCTAATTTTAAAACATTCATTTTATACACACTAAACATCTCTAAAAAAAATAGCAAACTGCCCCACTGTGGGGCGGTCAGGTATGGAAGCAAACTGCCCCACTATGGGGCGGTCAGAAAGTTTTTTGAAATATTTGAAAACTTATGGTATATTTGTTATTTTTTTAGGGTATTTAAAAAAAATCGGCTAGAACTAAGATGTTCTTAAGTTTACCAAACCCTTTTCTAAACCCAACTCTAAAACCAATCGGATTGGCTTCAAATGACGAATCTGAACCTTTAAAACTCATCTACCTTGCGAGTGATGGGTTTATATGCGAAAATTTTAAACTTTCGAATTAATTTTAATATAAAGTCAAGCGGTCAAAATTAGAAGGTTTATAAATTAATTTTAATGCATTCTTTTTTTAACATATTTTGACCACTTGACTCTATACAAAATAAATTTGAAAAATTAAAATTTTTGCATGCAAACGCATCACTCGTAAGGTAGATGGGTTCAACGCTTCGAATTCGTCGTTTTAAGCCAACCTAATAAATTTTAGAGTTGAATTCACAAAAGAACTTGATGAATTCAAGAACACTCTAGTTCTACTCTTCCAGCGAAATATAAATTAACAATGTGTAAATGATAAAACATAAAAATATGTCAAGAAGCACGGTTTTTTTTCTGATCTAACATAAATGTATGGAAATAATTTTTATTAATAATAAAATAATATAGAATAGTATTGCTAAGGTTGTTTTTACAAAAGTATATTAGTTCAAGAATTACAATAGACAACATAAAAATTTTAAATGTTTCTTGAGTGATGAAAAATGCTCAATTTGCGGTGATTCAAAATTCAAGACGACCAAAACAAAAAAACCAGATAATTTGAAACCTAACCTGATCAAACTCATACCGACCCAAAATGTAAGACTCAAATTAAATCGACAAGAAATCGACACAAACCAACCAATAATAACCCAAAATTTACAATTAGAAAACTTGAAAGACTCAAATTCAATCCAAAATTCAAAAATAATTTAAAGTTAAATTGGTTCAAATTCCATCTGATTTGAAAGTATCGCTTCCGTTATACGCATTTGAGAAAAGTGGGCCGTATTTTCAGAATATTGGTCTAAAAAATAAGATTGCAAGGGTGGTAGCACGGTCATAGACCAGGTGCAGCAATAAAAGAAAGGGTTTGCCATCAGAGTAACGGTCTCACATTTGAGCGGCCAATAAGAAACCGACAGGCAACGGACGGCGCCGGAGTAGTCCACGTCACTATCCATCCATTCCCGACCCATGCCTACAGCAGCTTTTAAAAACATGCTCATATGGACACGTGTCACCTCGGGTCGATGTATACTCACTGGGGTCCGGGGCTATTGTGCACTGTTGGTGCGGGACCACCCAGAGTTCGCTTTTCTATTTCAAAATGGTGACGTGTTGCGGTCCAAGGTATCTTTGCCAAGCATTTCTCGCTCGGTCCCCAATGAGCGCCATGTTTCTCAGCTTCCAAACTGACGTCACTTCATTTCTCCGAGCATTTACCTACCAAGTGAAAGTGCGAAAAAGCTATAATGATATTTCATAAGATTATTAGATTGGCCATTTATCTAAGAACATCAAATCATCTCCTTAATTAAAATTTAAAGGAAATAAAATAAAATTGTAAAAGTACTAAATACAACTAAAATTACATAAGGTCTATTAATTCCGATTGCAAAATTGTTAATATGACAAAAAAAATATCACCTTTTGTAATTTATTAAGAAATTAAGAAAAAAATTAAAACAAATATTCATTTAGTAGAGAAATTAAGAAAATAAAATGATTCCTACTAATAAGATATAATCGGAACCAGTGTTTTAAAATTTGGTTATATTCGATGAATATATAGCTGTATATTCCTATTCAGTGCCGGCCGAATAGAAAATAGCTATTCGGACCGAATATTGAATCCATGCTTTAAAAAAATTAAAAAACATTCAAAACCCATTAAAAGACTTCCGGATCCGAATCCATAACTATTAAATGAGTTTCAGACCCGCCAGATAGGTGTTTTCTTCAAGCGTCCCACTCAGAAGTCTTTTATAACCTCTCTACATGCTATCTTATTGTATTTAAGTACTGTGAGATTAAATATTTAATAAAAAATCTGCATATATAAATTCAAATAAGAATCCACATATTCGGCCTCATACCGCACAATATACGGTATACGGTATGCGGTGGCCTTCCGAATACCGCATGAGAACCGAATATTAAAACACTTATTGGAACTTTATGTCAATCGGTACACGGTAAGCCGGCCTAAAGGAGACTAGTCTAGGCACAGGTTAAAAGAAGAAAGCCGGTCAAAAGGGACTAGGCCTTGAATAATCGGCTTTTCTTTTTGTGAGGCAATTAGTGTGTAGTGTATACTGTATAGTGTATAGTGCAGTAATAGTACCCTGAAAGGAGAATAATTTGTTCACGTTCTTCAAACATGATGTGCATGGGTAAAGAAAAGGTACCTTTCATAATTTGAAAAATTAAGAGATGTCCTTGCCTAAAAAATACTATAGTCTTACTTTATAGGCATTATACTTTCACGCAATCCCAATGACAATTTTTAAAATTCAGTTATATTTGATGAATATATGGCCGAATATTCAGGTGAATATTCGGTTATATTTGGTGAATACTCGGTTATATTTGGTGAATATAAAATAGCTATTCTAACTGAATATTTTGAATTCATGTTTTAAAAAAATTAAAAAACATTCAAAACCCATTAAATGAGTTTCAGACCCGCCAGGTAGGTGTTCTCTTCAAGTGTCTTACTCAGAAATTTTTTTATAACATCACTACATGCTGCCTTATGTATTTAAGTACTGTGTGATTAAATATTTAATAAAAAAATCTGCATATATAAATCCGAACAAGAATCCGCATATTTGGCCGCATATTTGGCCGCATATTTGGCCGCATACCGTATATGCAGTATGCGGTGGCCTTTCAAATACCGCATGAGAATCAAATATTAAAACACTGATGACAACTACCTCAAAAATAGGTAGATATCATTCGTAGATTTTTTTTTAAATCATCACTAAACAATTAAAAATTCGAAAACCAACTTAATTATAATTTTTTTTACAAAACCATCACCACCGAAGATAATATTCGAAATGAAATTTGAAAACCGGTTATTATTCTCAGTATTGAATGCTATACAATGATTGCACAAACAAACCCGTTCCAATTTAAAAGTATACCGAAGACCATCTTCGGTTTTTTTATTTGTCAAACCGAACTTCATGTTCGGTTTTTGTTTATTTATTTATTTTATTTTTTGCTTTTTGTCAAACCGAAGATAATGTTCGGTTTCCTATTTTTATAAACCGAAAATAATTTTCATTTTCATTTGAACTCATTTTTTAAATCAAACTTCAATAGGGGTAAAAACGGATTCGGTAAACTCTGACCGAATCCGCTCCGTATTTGGCATGGATCCGAATTAGGATAAACGGATATGGGTAATTTCCGAATTCAGATCCGAATAATTTCTTTGAATGCACAAAACTACCAAATTCAAATACGGATAGTTTTATCGAAGCCTAAACGGAGTGGATATCCAGTAGTATCTGGTTCAGGTTTTCTATTAGCGGAGCGGTATAATCAATCAGCCAATCCAAAGCTCATACCCAAAAAAATCCAATCCTGTTAATTTTTTTAACTCCAGTCCTTTTTAAAACTTTGGTACTTTGAACAGTCTTTTTATTTAATATCCAATATTATTAAAAAAAAATTAATGGTGGTCGGTCTCTCACTAAATCAAGTATGGTGTCCGGTTTCTAATTCTCTCAAATCGATGATGGTTTTCAGTTTTTAATTCCACAAACCAAACATGAAGATCGGTTTTTAATATCCTGGATTTTTTATGGCATCATAAGAAGAAAAGAGGTCAAAATGAGTTCAAATTCAATACCGATGATTATTTTCAGTTGTGATGGTTTTTGAAAAAAAAAATTTAATCAAGTCAAGTTTCAGAACTTTTGATAATTTAGTGATGGTTTTTAAAAAAAATTATCATCTGTAAGACTATTTCACAATACATTTGAAACGAACGAATTAATCAAATTTATATAAAAGGTGTCGTCTGAAATTAAATAGTAGAATCGAACTTTTATTCAAATCTTTGTTTTTTTCTTTCTTTTTTTTAGTAAGAATAGGAGTCTAGCTTCTATTTTTATTAACCGCAATTGATTACATAGTCTGAACAGGGTTTTGAGAGGTAACCCAGAAATAGATTTACATATGGATGGAAAGATAAGAAAAAATAAAATACAAACAAAAAAAATTTGAGAAAAGAAGAGAAGTGAAGATTAAAATGTTTAAGTATTTAATGGGTAAAGATGCTTGAAGATGGGTGAAGATGCTTAAATGTTTAAGTATTTAACGGATCGGAAACGGATCGGAGACATATCGGATAATGGTAAAACCATATTCGTATATCTTTTTATTTTTCTGATATGGATATGGATTGGATATTAAGCAGATACATATACATATCGGATATAAACGAATACGAATATGCATCGGATATTAACGGATACAAATACGAATTCGGATATTATCTGATACATAATTCAAATTCGGATATTATAATAAAATTAACTTATTAGTCAACAAATTAATTTTGTCAAACAAAAATAATTTATAAACATAATTACAATTATCAGTCCTTCAAACAGTAATTACACTATCATCTCGATTTTATTCAAACTTTGGATCTGATTTATCTTCTTTGTTTTAGAAAACACTACGATCATTTATATTAATTTATGTACACAATTATAACAATATAAGAAATAATTTTTTATGGTTAATGACTATAAATACTAATTTCATATTTATTTTTTTAAGCCCGTATGTAATCAAACATGTGTATATTTCACTCCTTTTTTATGGGTTTTAGCTAATTTGTTTTCAAAAATACTGTTCTCATCTTTGTAAACAAAAAGTCAAAATATATATCTCACTCTTCATTTTTTTTTCAATTGCACCTCAAAAATCCGGATCATCCGTTTTAATCGATTCATTTTGCAGTAGCACCTTAAAAAAATCATGATCCTCCGTTTTAATCTGACACGATTCATTTTGCTGTTCACGGATTCCATTTTGCAATAGTGTCTTGCCATTGAATTGGACCGAAATTTTTTTTAATAGCATTTAAAAAAAAAAAAAACACTACTGAAATTAGGAAATTCGAAAAATACCAGGGCCTCCAAATCAATCTGCAGCTCCTCAAAAACCTAAATATCAATATATTACAATGTATTTTTTTTGTTTTTGGGGGGCTCAACGTCAATCTACAGCCCACAAGAATGGGGCTGTAGATTGACTTGGAGGCTCTAGTATTTTTTGAATTTCTCATAATATGTGGTTTATTTATTTATTTATTTTTTGACAGTGCTATTAATAAAAATTCTGTGAATTGGAGAATCATATGTATATTGCAGAAAAATTAAGGTTTTAGTATTTGTTTTGATTTAAAATTATATAAATGAATTGTCTATGCTGATCAGATAGTTCAGTCTTAAGTATGGTTTGTGTGAACTTTTATTTATTTTTATTTATAAAATGTTGACTGAAAAAATAAAGTTTGTGCTGAGTTGCTTATAAATATTTAAATACATGTATTAAATCTCTAAATTGAAGACATAATCATATGTAAAATTCAATCATTTCTGTTGAAGTAATTATTGACATTTTTATTCTTCTCTTCAAAGTAGATAATCACAAGTACATGCACATAGTTAAAATCTTGTTCCATAAATTTTTTGATGTATTCCGTTCACATGTTTTGAAATTCGTGCACAAAAACTGACTTCTCAAAAGAATTCTGAATTTCATCTTTTGAATGGTTGAAATTAAAATCGCAGAACCTGCGATCCCTTAGAATAGCAGCAGATTCGCTTCCCTAAAAGTTTGGTACAACATTAATACAGTCAAACAAGTTTATGAAAATTTCTAGTATGTGTGAAGATAAGAACTTCTCAAAGAAGGCGCAGCGTAAAAGCAACTGCAACTCGTTCAAATGAGTTGCTCCACCATGATTTAATCACTTTCTCATAGAACAAAATCCCCATCAATGAAAATATATAATAGCACGCAATAAATTAGTCAAAGACGAAAGCAACACTACGAGATGGAAAAATAAAAAAATTCCTCATGGATAGGGGTGCACAAAAAGCTCATGACTCGAAACTCAGTTCGGAATCAATTCGGATTCAACTCGCTAATAACTCGAGTTGAAACTGACTCGAGTTAACTGACTCGGTTGATTTATGAGTTGAATCCAAGTTACCCCCAACTCGGTTCGGAATCAACTCGGTTGGACTCACACGAAACCCTAATCCATATATTTCTAAATTTTGCGTCCCCAAACCTTATACCTGTTTCTCACAATATTTGATAATTTGATAAATTATGCACTATTTCTTTTGTTTTGTTAATTTATTACTCTGTATTGTTTTGTTAGACTTTATCTATTTGGTAATTTTCAATTATGTACTATTTTGGTATTTTCGTAAGTTTTAATTATGTATTGGTCATTGTCTCATTATGTACTGTCTTTAATTGTGTATTATTTTGGTAAACTATGTAATATTTTTTTTTATTAGAATTAAATTAGATTGTCTCACTATGTACTATATTATGAGTCACGAGTCGACTCGCTTCGACTCGAGTTGCTCGCGAGTTGATTCCAAATTGGAGTTTCTGACTCGGAACTGGATTAGCAACTCGGACTCAACTCGGCTCATGAGTTCGTGAGTTGAATCCAAGTTGTCCTCAACTCGGACTCAACTCGGCTCATGAGCAGCCCTACTCATGGATACTATTTTCAGCAGTGTTGTAAAATGCGGTCCATGCGGCCGCATATGCGTATGCGGTTAGCAACCGCATGAAAAATCAATATGCGGTCCCAATATGCGGTTCCGCATATGCGGCCGCATATTCGGCCGCATATTCGACCGCATATTCGGCCGCATATTTCTACCGCATATTCGACTGCATATTACCGCATATTACCGCATATCTCATATTACCGCATACCGCATATACCGCATATTACCGCATATCACCGCATATCACCGCATACTTGTTTATATATATATCAATTCTCATTTTAAAACCCGCATATATAAGTCCGCATGAAAATCCGCATATGCGGCCGCAAACCGTATATGCGGTATGCGGTGGCCTTCCGCATACCGCATGGAAACCGCATTTTACAACCTTGATTTTCAGTAATTTTTTCACACATAAGGAGCAACTAACTAGGCTTCTTCTTTTTTTTTAATTACTTCCAAACTGAAAAATCTCCGCCTGTGTAGTTTCTGCACAACCTATTCCAACTCTGAAAAAAGGAGGAGGGTTCGTGATAGGCTTGGCGAGCCAGCGGTAAAAAACACAACATCTTTATGAAAATGAAATGCTCACGAATTAGGCAGGTGTATGTAGTACTAGGATAGGTGACCTCCTAAAAGTCCATGTTTTGCTGATTCCGGTTGGATTTCATTTCTAGCATACCCCAACTGGTTTGGGAATCAAGACTTTGAAGAAGAAGAAGACGACTTCCAAACTGAAAAATATTGTTTAAACCTCATATATTTTAGAAAAAGGAATGGCTACAAAATTATTTGCAATTACTAGTACGAGCTTTAACTTATCAATAAGGTTTGACGAGAACTAACATTTAGTATAATAACAAAGATAACGTTCTCTGTATGAAAAGTTGCAGATTTAAAACTCGAATTAAGAATACTTTGAGGATATTAATTAAAAGTGAAGTGTCGATGATGTTTTTAGACGTGTAAAGATGATGTAAAGATGTGTAAAGATGATGTTTCAATTTAGAAGGTTCCATACTGAAATTTCATGTTTTACACGGGGAATTCATGAGATTATGGCAAACCTTTATGACCACAAAAAATTGCATTATTTTGTGGAAAACCGTGTGTTCTGGTACCGACATTTTTATTAATATACAAAATTAAATGCAAATTAATAAATATATCCACGGTAGCTGGGTATTTTTAAAAATGCTCAAACCTGTTATTTAATGGCCGGTTCTCTTTTTATCTCAACCAGCCATTAAATGGCCAGTTATCTATTTTTTTGTTGTTGTTTCAGACCCTATAAATAGTCATCTTTCTCTCTTCTCTCTCTCATCACTCAACTCACAGAAGAGAAAGAGAGAAAGAGGAAGAGAAAGAGAATGTGATTTCTGAGGCGATTTTCAGGTAAATTTTTTTTATTTAATTTAAATTTATTTATTTTTTATAATTTTTATTTTTTTCATTTTCTTTTAGCAACCTATACATTTAAATTAGTAACCTGACAATTGTTTACTATTTACTAAAATATAGTTTGTTGGTCATGGCCTTGATTTTATTACACTGTGGTGGCAAGTTTCTTACTAATACATATGAGGCTTATCACTCCAAAGAGCCAGTTAATTAATTCATGGTTCCCGATGATATCTCACTTTGGAACTTGAAAACCAAGATTTACGAATGCACCGGGTTATAACCCAGAAAGGTGGAACTCAGAATTAGCAACCCGAGTGACGAGGAACACCCCCGACCTATACCATAGTGAAAGTACTAGGTGATGCTGCATGGAGAGGCATGTACGGGCGGTTTAAGGTCATTGAAAATTTTGTCATAGAAATATACGTCAAGAGAGTTCCAATAGAGTTAAGGGTTGGAAGTTCTAGCTAAAATTCAGTTGCTCCAAATTATACAACACAACCAGAACCATACACTCTCATTTTTTCTTTATTCGTATATGACACAGAAACATATAGTCACTTCACTCAACCATCACCACAACCACGACCCCATTCCCACCTAGACCCGTGCATGTGGCGCATTTACCATTACCGCCACCATCACCTCACCCCAGACCGGCACCATTAAACGATGAAACTGGGTCGGATTTTGAAAATATTAACGAAATTTCAGAAGAAAATCTGCAAACTGGAGACGAATTTGAAGGAGCAAACTGGGACTCTGATCACCTGAAAGGTTGTGATGAAGATGGTCCAGTGCCCATTCGAAGAGCATATGAGAATATGCCGCTTAGTGGCCGAACTGATACGCACCCGTTCGCAGACTTTAATGATATTATCTTCTTTTCAAGAAACATATGTTGCTTACTATGGGAGTTGAGTACAAAGATAAGCTGACGTCAGAACAATTTTCTCAAAGCAAAGAAGAGCTGATTAAGAAGATTAAAGAGTACCATATTGATAAGAATCAGGAGATTAGAATGAAGGTGACAGGGATTGGATTCAGTTGGTGTGCAAGACTCCGGGTTGTGATTACGAACTTAGGTGAAAAGCAACGGATTTTGGAGATGCATGGGTTATAACGAGGCAAGAAAAGCCTCACACATGTAGGCCAGAGTATACAAGGACCGACTATGAATGTCTCACGGCATCAATCATTGCCGATGTCATTGAGACCAGCATTAAGGATGACCCATGTATGAGTATCCAAAGGGTGGTAAACTGTATGAGGGTTAGGTATGACAATATAACTTCGAAATACAACCGACTGTGGAGGGGTCATGAGTTTACAATAGTCTCCAGTGAAATAAAATAATAATGTTTTTTTATTCAGAGTTAGAATAATGTTTTTTTTATTGAGAGTTAAATAAAATAATAATGTTTGAAACATCAAGGGCACTAGAGTGGTCTCCAGTGAAATTGCTACAACAAATGTTAAACAATGGAGAAATAAATGAAATGTATTAGCGGCTACAACTATGGAAAATGACATGGACTTGTCACTTTCAATTGATAGTTATAGAATTAGATGAGCACCATGCATCTATGGCCAATGGTACACCGCCTGTTCCGTCTGACTCTCTTTCTCCTTTTTTCTTTTTACTTTCTGAAAAATTAAAAGAAGCTGCCACTGATTGTGTTAAAAACAACCTTCTCTTGATCCATTTTTTCAACAACATATTCTCTCACTTCATACTGAGACACTTTAATAACCGGATCCAAATCTACTGAAATTCGAAATCGTGAACAGTAATTCTGAAATTCCTGAAATCTGGAATTCAGCCGTCAAACTGTTTCGAGATGCGTGCACATAAAAACCAGCTATTTCGATATGTGTGCACAGAAAAAATTGGACGGCTGGATTCGGGATTTCAGAGATTTCAGGGGTACTGTTTATGGATCTCGAATTTCAGCAGATTTAAATTCTAGTAACAGAGGCAAAACTGTAAAATTTTGACAGTTATTAAAAACTTAAATTGAAATTTTTGCAATAATAAATTGGAATTCTAATCAATTACAAACACACGTGATAATTTATAAAAAATAACTGAACTATAAAAACTTTAAAAATATAAATATAATTAAGTTTCAATAAACATAATTAAAATTTTGAAATCACAGAAGTGACTAAGCACCAAAATTGAAAAACCAGAAATTCACAACTGGGTGGGCTGTATAATTTTCAATTTTTAGTTTTCATAATAGAAAAATGTATAATTTTGCTTCTTTGACAATATCAATAAATTTAAGTTTTATATTTATTAATTACTTAAGGAATTTGATATTCTAGCAACATAATGTCGAAAGAATGTAATTTCCAAAATTCAAAATTCAATTCGAGGTATTTATTTTTTACTTTGAATGATGGAAAAGTACTATTTTAATTTGATTTACAAAAATACGTAAATAGAAAAATCAAATTGAGAATGTAGAATAAAAAAAAATTTTGAATATTAAAGACCTAATTTAAAAAAAAATATATTGTTAATTGAATTTTTGAAATAAACGTAATTCATACCAAAATGCTACCAAAATCAAAATTATCATTTAGACATTAAGTACTTCAATTAACCTAATTGAAAATATTGCTAAATATTTTGTATATCATTTCTAACATTCTTCTGTTACCAAGCAAATTATGCTATATGTATTATTTGACATCAATTTTAAATAATATTGGAACTCTCAAATATTTGAAGTAGGATTTCCACCGAATTGTTTATTCAATAAATGTTAAATTTTATATTAAAAAGATATTAATAGAAGCTTGTAATTTAAGAATACCGGAATTTCAAATTTGGACCGATACACATTTTTAGTTAAACAAAAAGAAAATAAATATTTCAAGTTCAACGTAAAAGATTTGTTATAACAAATTAAATATACCCTTGAATGGATTTTGATTTGAAAATTCGATTGTCCTTCATGAAATTATGATTTGAATGTTCCATCCTTCTTTTTTATTTATTCAAAAAGAAAAATTGAATATAGCACGAAATTTGAAACGATTGCAACGAGGATTCAAACCATTGCAACGATTTTCCAAAGCTGTCACTAATTTTGAAGTCTTTTTACCTTATTTCCAAAATGAATGCTTTCTGTAAATTCAGATACTCCCTGGTACCGTAATAGGGAATCTTTTAGAATTAGTGGATCTGGACCGTTGTTTTTAACTTGGCACGAATCTCATGCCCAATAATACTGCCTCATGCGCTAGCCCGGATCTCAAAGCAGATGAGAGTTAATCTCAAACCGTAAAGTGAGGAGGTATCTTTTACGGTACCTGATTATTTCATCTGGGGACCATATATATACATATATATCACAAATCAAAACTTTGTTCAATATAGGATCATGTCATCTACTACACCGTACGTAGGGATGTCAATGGTACCTTTTTAGCCATTTATCCGACCCGTATCGTATTCGAAAAGGCGGTATGGGTAAGGTTTTTTTTCGTTAGCTTGTTGGATATGGATATGGATAAGAACTTTTTTTCGTTAACCAAATGGGTAAGGGTATGGGTAATGACTATTTTGTACCTGTTACCCTATAGGGTAATTATAAAATATAAATATATATTCAATTTAATTTGCAACTCACCTAAATATGTATTCGTGTTTTTGAATTTTCTTCCTTTATAAAAAATCATTTAGTTGGAATTGATTGCATATTTATTTTTATTTTTTTATTAGAAATGTAATGAAATAAATGAGTTTTTTATATTTAATTTGTAAAATATAATAAACTAATTATTATATTAGTATTATCCGTTATTCATTCGCTACCGTTTCGTTACCCGATAATATTAACGGATAAGAATATGATAGGGTAAGGTCAATTTTTAATGGATATGGATAGGGTATGAGTTAAGTCAATTTTAATGGGTATGGGTATAAAAATGTCTCCATCTGACCTGTACCGTACCCATTGACACCCCTAACCGTATGCGACCACTACAGAAATACCATCGACACGTGAAAAAAAATTGGATATTTATTTTTTTAATTATAGAACATTAATTTGATAAAAGTTTCAGATTTTATTTTTATTTATATAGTAAATTTGAACTCGTAACATTTTGAAAAATATCTGAGTATCTTCTCACTTAAAACTACGAGCAGAACTAGGGTGAGCTATGCTCACCAACGGGTTTGGTGAGCACACCTCCAAAAAATGAGTTTTCAAAGTTCAAATAGTCGATTCGAACCTTCCAACGTGTTCTTCATATTAATATGTGCTTGGAGACCAAATTTTACATTTTTTGGAAATTTTTTACTATTTTTTCCGAGCCCTTGAAAAATCAGTGTTTTTTGAATTTTTTTTTATTTAATTAAAAGCTGTGATTTTCAAGGGCTCGGAAAAAATAGTAAAAAATTTCCAAAAAATGTAAAATTTGGTCTCCAAGCACATATTAATATGAAGAACACGTTGGAAGGTTCGAATCGACTATTTGAACTTTAAAAACCCATTTTTTGGAGGTGTGCTCACCAAACCCGTTGGTGAGCACAGCTCACCCTAGTTCTACTCTAAAACTACTATGTCGGTTCTAAGTTCTAACAAAAGCAAAGGTTCAACAATTTAATTGCTTCCTTAAACAAACAACATGAAAGAAATAGAACTGCAACTCAAACTCAAGCAAGCTGATTTTAGATTTAATTTGATTTGTATGTTAATCAATTTGAGTCTATCTCGATAAAGAAATCTATCAGTATTCAAGCTTTTTCTAATATATATATATATATATATATATATATATATATAGAATCTGGCTAATATGCTACGCATATATAAGGGCTCCTCCGTGCTACGGCTCACTTTTTGAGTTTTCAAAATCCTAACGGTCGATCCGAACCGTTCAACATGATCTCCATATCAATATGTACTTGCAAACCAAATTTTACATTTTTTAGAATTTTTTTACTATTTATTAAGCCACTTTGAAAATCGCTGATCCAATGGTCCAGAAAAGTTTACTGTTGTGTACAAATTAGTGTTTTTTCAAAGTGGCCTAATAAATAGTAAAAAAATTCTAAAAAAATGTAAAATTTGGTTTGCAAGTACATATTGATATGGAGATCATGTTGAACGGTTCGGATTGACCGTTAGGATTTCGAAAACTCAAAAAGTGAGCCGTAGCACGGAGGGCCCTTATATATGCGTAGCACCGTAGCACTGTCCTATATATATATATATATATATATATATATATGTATATGAGGAGAGTTCAAATGCACCATGATTTTTGTGCTTCAATATGCTCCACATCCTTTATCTCTATTTCAAAGTCCGAACAGTCGATCCGAACCGTTCAACATAATCTTCATAGTAAAATATGTTTGGAGACCAAATTTTATATTTTTTAGAATTTTGTTACTATTTTTTTAGATAGGTACAATATCACTTTATCGGATGGTCCAGAATCTCCTTAAGAAAGTGATCTAGTACCTATCTAAAGAAATAGTAAAAAAATTCTAAAAAATATAAAATTTGATATCCAAGTATATTTTATTATGAAGATCATGTTGAGCGGTTCATATCGACTGTTCGGACTTTAAAAATGGAGATAAAAGATGTGGAGCATATTGGAGCATATTGGAGTACAAAAATAATGGTGCATTTGAACCCTCCTCTATATATATATATATATATAGGAAATTGCTAATATGCTACGCGTAGCATAGAGGGCCTCCGTACTACGGCTCAATATTTGAGTTTCAAAATCCTAACGGTTGATCTGAACCGTTCAACATGATCTCCATATGAATATATACTTGCAAACCAAATTTTACATTTTTTTTATAATTTTTTTACTATTTGTTTAGATAGGTAGAAAATCACTTAATTTGAAAATTCTGTACCATTCAGATCAAGTGTTTTTCTACCTATCTAAAAAATTAGTAAAAAAATTCTAAAAAATGTAAAATTTGGTTTGCAAGTATTCATATGGAGATCATATTGAACGGTTCGGATCGACCGTTAGGATTTTGAAAACTCAAATATTGAGCCGTAGCACAGAGGCCCTCTATGCTATGCGTAGCACCGTAGCCAACTCCTATAAATATATATATATATATATATATATATATATATATATATATATATATATATATATATATATATATATATATATATATATAGGGTCCGGCTAATTTGCTGCCGGCAGCATTCTGGCCAGCTGCTGCCGGGGGCATTTCAGCCATTTCTGGTATTCAAACAACAAATCCGAACCGTTCAACGTGTTCTAAATATTAAAATCTACTTGGAGACCAAATTTTACATTTTTTGGAATTTTTTTACTATTTATTAAGCCACTTTGAAAATTCCAGATCACATGGTCCAGAATTTTGTTGCACTGTTCACCCGGATCAGCAATTTTCAAAGTGGCTTAATAAATAGTAAAAAAATTCCAAAAAATATAAAATTTGGTCTCCAAAGTAGATTATAATATAGATTGAACATCTATATAAAAAAATTTGTTGTTTGAACACCAGAAATGGCTGAAATGCCCCCGGCAGCAAATTAGCCGGACCCTATATATATAGAGGTTGGCTAATATCAAAATGTTTGTTTCGGAGCTGTGATGTAACTAATTGATTTTTCAATTTTTAAAGTCCAAATGGTCGATCTAAACAGTTAGATGTGATTTTTATATTAAAATGTGCTTGGAGACCAAATTTACATTTTTTTTAATTTTTTACTATTTATTAAACCAATTTTAAAATTGTTGATTTTTATAAACAATGAAAAATTGCTGGATCATTGAAAACAATGATTTTAAAACTGACTTAATAAAAAAGTAAGAAATTTAAAAAAATATAAAATTTGGTCTTCAAGCACATTTTAATATAAAATGAATGTTGAACGGTTTGAATTGACTGTTTGAACTTTAAAAATGTAAAAACCGAAACATTTGTTCCTCGGCTTAGGAACAAACATTTTGATATTAGATGTATGTATGTATATATATATATATATATATATATGTGCGTGTGTGTATCGAGCATAAACAGATTCAAGGTTGAGTCGATCTGGAATTTCAAAACAAGTTCAATTACTGTTAATTTTTTCCTGTGTTTAATTTTATATTATTTTAAGTAATTAAAGTGCAAACGAAATAGTTTTGTACGATAAGTTTTATTGAAAGAGAATGGAGTAGGTCTGATGCTCATCGGATCTATTTTTAGGTTCAATGAGCATGATGACCGTCCGATTTAATTTAAGATTTGTGTGCACGAAAAAATTGAAACAAATACGCACGAAGTTTAAAGCGTTCTGCATGAATCTTAAAGCAAATCAATGGTGATTAAACCCATCGAACCAGAGTAAGTCGGATGCTCTCAAGTGTTATTGAAAAGGCTCATGCAATTAATGTCTCCATTTTATTACAAGCAAGCTCAAGTAAATCCATGAAGTACTAAATTCAAATTTTTTCTAGAAACAAGCAAGTAGAATATTTCCTAATTGTAGGTTGTATAGTTTGTGAAAACATCTCAACTCTAAATGTTTTCTTAGCTTTTATATAGCAAGTATATATATACACACGCTAGTGTAGTAGTCGCATATATATATATACACACACGCTAGTGTAGTAGTCGCATTAAGCAACCAATCAAACAACTCTTGATAAAATAAAATTGGTGGGGCTCGCCCACTTTCGTCAAAAAATAAAATAAAAAAAGATTAAGTGTAATAATAGTTTGGGAAAAATCAAACAATTATTTCTCAAGTAAGTATGATAAAATGAAACTAGTGGGACTCCTCCACTTTAATATTAAATTGTAAAGGTATAGTAATAAGATTCATTTCAAATGGATAATAAAATTAATTTAGATATAACATCTCTATTACTCAACAGTCTTAGTACACCAAAAAGAAAAAAACATTTAGATGATTATGATTGATTTGATAAAATGACTATTTAAAAATACTATTGTAACTACAAACATGAGACATTTTATTTTTATTTTATTTAAGTATTAAATAAAATATGACTTAGTCAAAGGTGGATAAGCCACCTTTATGATTTTAAAATTTTAATTATGTATATAGAAATTTAATTTAATTTTTACTTTTTATATAGTTCAGCTATTCTCAACAAATAATAAATGTTTAGTTGTAGTCTAGTGGAGATCTTGAGTTTAAATTTCACTCATCACAATTATGTATTTTAATTTTCAGCTACTCATATTAAAATTTTCTAAATCAGCACCTGAAAATAAAGTTTCAATAATTTCAATTTAAATCAATATCAATTTTATAAGTTTCTTTTCTAGAAAGGTTTTTTATACTAAAGCAAATATAACAAAACACAGTACTAGTGTTCAATGACTAATAAATAATTAAAGAGTAGGGTTAAAATGCACAATTGGTTTTGTGCTCCAATCATGCTCCACATTCTTATTTTTATTTTCAAAGTCCAAACAGTCAATCCGAACCGTTCACCATGATCTTTGTATTAAAATATGCTTGGAGACCAAATTTTATATTTTTTGGATTTTTTTACTAATTTTTAGATAGATACAAATCACTGTTTTCAGAAGATTCTGGACCATCCAAAACAGTGATTTTGTATCTATCTAAAAAGATAGTAAAAAAATTTCAAAAAATATAAAATTTTGTCTCCAAGCACATTTTATTATGAAGATCATATTGAGCAGTTTGAATCGATTATTCAAACTTTGAAAACAGAGAAAAAAACGTGGAGCATGATTGGAGCACAAAACCAATGAAATATTTTAACCCTTCCCGTAATTAAATAACATTATTATACTGTTTTCCAACAGAACACAGTACTCTCACCTCTCTCGATCTTCTATATAAACAAAGTGTCACCTTGACCTTTCTATTCTAAAACCCTTCAGGCCTTCATCTCTCTCTCTCTCTCTCTCTGTTTCCTCTGTTCCAAAACAGAGATGGTGGTACTAGCGAAAGAAGAGCTAGAACAAATCTCTCTCCCAGTGATACAAAAAACCCTCCCCTCTTCTCTTGTACCAGTGATTGATCTCTCTAACCCCAACTCAAAATCTCTGATCGTGGCCGCAGCACAAGATCTTGGCTTCTTCAAGGTGATCAACCATGGCATCTCTATGGAGCTCATGTCTGCTCTGGAATCAGAGGCCATGAATTTCTTTGCTCTGCCTCAGTTAGAGAAGGAGATTTGCGGCTTGAGCCCGTTCGGCTATGGGAGCAAGAGAATAGGCTCCAATGGAGATTTGGGATGGGTAGAGTATCTCTTGTTAGAGATCTCATCAAAGCCCAAGTCTCAACTAAGCCAGTTTTGGTAAGAAGCACCATAAATTTTAATTCTCAACAAATAAGTATATATATATATAACATATCTCTGGAATTATTACATTTTCTCATAATTCTTAGGCTTATGTTTTCTTTTCTCATTATTTATTGTGCCTTTATTATTTTTTATGTATGCTCTTAATTAGCTTTGTGAGAACTGTACTAGTAAGAAAAAACATGTATTATTGTATTTATTTTATGGTTATTTGATTTCTAAACTTCTTTGTACATTTATATCGGCATTTTTGCACCTCTGTTATATCCAATTATTTTTTTTGCCTTCACATTGATTCTGATATTTTTTTCTTTTCATACTTTTTGAACTTATGTAATAATAAATATTATATGTATATGTAGTCGCATTCTTGGATAAGTCCTTTCACATGTCTTATAAGCTTTTTTTATTTATTATATTATATTTTTTAGATAACCAGCCACATTTCTCACATCATAGTTAGTTACTCCAATGCTGTGCTTCCATAAAGCTAGAAACTTTTTCTTCAATTTTTGCCATCTTACTATGCAACTGTGCCATGTTTTGAAACACAATTGGTAAAGTACAATGTCGTACAGCTAAATTTCACCTCTATTATTAATTTATTTTAAATGTACAGCCAAATAACACTTTTTATCTCTTGGTAATTTTTTCATAACCTTATTATACAACAAGTACTATATGTTGATTGTTTTACTATAATGTAAAAGTAAAATAATTCCATATTAATTTATTCTATTAATTATGAGATTTTCTTTCTTGGTACATATAAGGACTAAATTGAACTTATCACCATAAAAACATCATTACTCAAATAATTTATTACTTGTATTTACTATATATAGAAATAGTTAATTGTCTTTCAATTTATATTATTATATTTCTACATCCGGTTTATATGCATAAAGGAAATTAATTCTAACCTGAAACAGAGGTATAAGAACCAATATAATAAAATTTGTAAGATACTTTTTAATGAGGTCAATTTGGGTCCGATACCCATCGGACTCAAAGTGAGTTTGATGGATTCGATGACCATCCGATCTGCGTTAAGATTTGCACCCGCAACTTTCGCATCTGCTTTAAAATTCGTGAGCATGACTCTTAAAGCAGATCAGACGATCCCGAAACCCATCGGATCCAAATTTGAGTCCGATGGGCATCGGACACAACCTGCTCTCCTTTTTAATATGCAAGTACTATAGCCTAGTTTTAAACAAATACTATACCAGTTGTTAAATATACAATTAAATTTTATTTTCCTCCATTACAGTTCCACTTTGAATGAGTACATAAAGGCAGTCATGAAATTATCTGTTGAAATTTTGGAATTGATGGCACAAGGTTTACATATCAAAGAAAAAGAAGTATTCAGCAAATATGTAATGGATGAAGAAAGCGACTCTGTTCTGAGGTTCAACCATTACCCGCCACGCCCCCACATGCAAGGGTTAAGCAACCGCTGCCTTACCGGGTTTGGAGAGCATACCGACCCGCAACTCATATCGATATTGCGATCTAATAACACTTCTGGCCTGGAGATTGCTCTCAAGGATGGGAGCTGGGTATCAGTTCCCTCTGATCACACCTCTTTCTTTGTCAATGTTGGAGATTCTCTCCAGGTAATTATTTGCAATTCTATTTAAAAATTTCTATTTTTTTTATTTTGGGTACTTATGAGATGGTTTATAGAACTGATTTTGTGATGCAAATTTTAAAGATCAGTTATTGTGTTCTAATTTTGGAAAGTAAAATGAAGATCTATTTTGTGTTGTACCAGTAAAATGGGGACTAGTAACTATTTCAAAAACAGAGCTCAACAAAAAGCAACCAGATGAAATGTCTGAAATCTATCTATCAGATCTCAAAACAAAATTGCCATAGCTAAACTAGACCCTACCAAAGAAAAACATTGGTGGTACAACCAACAAAAAAGCATGGTGGTCTATGGATACACGAGGCTAAATTTGAGAAGGCCAGATAACAAATGGTGCAATAATTGGGAAACCCCATCATTAGAAATGAAAGGGATCAGAATCTAAGTTCCAAAAATAGCACAACCTGGATTCTCTGATACAATACTGTAGCACTGTACATGGAATATTGTCACGTTATCCCAAAAAGAAATAAGAAAAAGAAAAAAGTATATGACATGTCACCTACTGGTGGACCCATATGGTCAAACTATAAACTAGACTCTCCACAAAAATAAAGAGGCTTGTGGGGCCTGAATATTTGGCAAATATCGCCTACAGATTGTTATCAGAAAGGAAAAATAAAAAATAAAAATAAAGAACAGATGCTGGTACAGTGTAGGGGTTTTTGGTTCTGTAGCTAAAAGCCTAAAACATTCATGAAACCTAAATTTTGGTTGTTGTGGATTTATAACTTTGGTAGTTGAATTATCTCATGGATTTACACATAGCTTCCCTTTGAAGTCTTACATTTTTGTGCTACTCTTGAGATTTGAACCTCTTCTGAAAATAAGATTGTTTTGTTTATGAATTATATAGGTTCTGACAAATGGGAGATTCAGGAGTGTGAAGCACAGGGTGATGGTTAACAGTGCAAGATCAAGATTGTCTATGATATATTTTGGCGGGCCTCCACCAGGACAGAAGTTGGGCCCATCTCCTTTGTTAATGGAGGAGGGAGAACAAAGCCTGTACAGAGAATTCACATGGACAGAGTATAAGAGCTCTGCTTTTAGAACTAGATTGGCTGACAACAGGCTTGTCCAATTTGAAAGGTAGAGTAGAACAGAGAGAAATTAAAATGTGTGTTTGGACTTTAGACATGGACAGATAGGCCTCTTCTTTGGACAAATTGGCTGGGTTTCCTTTTTAGTTTGTTTTTTTTTTTATTTTTATTTTTTCATTTTTCTCATGTAAGATCTTTTTTTTTGTGGGGGGCTTGGGGTTTGAATTAAGCTAACTGTATTCGTCTAGATATGTATTTAGTCTAGAGTGAGCCTATGGTGCTATGCATAGCGAGGATGGTTAGTGTACTACGGCTCAATATGGTACTTTTTAAAATTCTAACGGTCGATCCAACTGTTCAATGTGATAACTATATGAATATGTACTTGCAAACTAAATTTTATATTTTTTTCGAATTTTTTTACTATTATTTTAGATAGGTAGAATTTTGATGGTCCAGAATTTTCAGAAAACACTGATTTTTCTACCTATCTAAAAAAATAGTAAAAAAATTTGAAAAAATTTGCAAGTACATATTCATATGATTATCACATTGAACTGTTGGATCGACCGTTAGGATTTTAAAAAGTACCATATTGAGCCGTAGTACACTAGTCATCCTTGCTATGCATAGCACCATAGGCTCACTCTTTAGTCTATGCCTAGCAAAAGAAATAAAAAGCTAAATAGTTGGTGTTGTGTATAAACCTATTTTTTTTCTATGCCTAAAAATTCTTTCTTGTTGTGTACAAAGGTGTTATGAGAAGTATTCAATTTCAATAGGAAAATTGATCAATATTACTTGCATAAAGCCTGAATTAGTCTTACTAATCCTGTTTTCAGGATAAAGAGTGTTCACTCATACAATTCAATTAAAAAAATGAAAAAAAGTCAGTAAACATTAATACAAAAAAAAATCATTTTACGAATCCAATGAAAAATCTCTTTTGCTCTAGGCGAAAAACAAGCGATCCAAACTCTAGCCACCCCTCTCCCATCCTCTTTATCCCTCATTCCGCCCATTCCATCCCTATTAGACTTCACCCTCGACATAGTGATACCCTCTCCTCTCTCTCGTCTCTACCTACTAAAGCGGAGAGGAAAATGACGGAAAGGGGAGGGGGCCGAGCCGAGCGAAGCCGAGAACGTTGTTTCGTCGGAGACGAAAACGGATCCGGTCGTGGAAAGAGATAGAAAATGAGGTAATAGAGTGTTCAAGAGTGTTGATAAATAGAATTAGATAATTAAAATAGTTTATGTGATTTCATGAGAATAAATGAGTTTAGTTCTTGAAAAGAGGGTCATTTGACTCGTTGTATATAATTTTTTATTAATAAAATTGTTAGTAGATATTTAAAGTCAAAAATGCATCCACTAATACATGATATATAGTTATCAACTTGCAATTATCTTTCCCAAACATATATTTTATATTATTATCATTTTTACCAAAATTAAATAAACTACCATATGCCTATGGTTGACCCTAAAATACATACATGTAATTTCTTCGCCCAATTGGTTTCTGTTTGTTATTATCCTTTTTCTTTTTGTTATTATCTTTTTCAAACTACATGCAAGTTTAATTGTCATAAACAGTAAAGCTGTAAAAGGCAACAAAAGGGTCTCCAAGCTGTGATCCGTCGCCTTTAAAAGCACGTGGAATCTGTGCTTATGAATTCTGGTCCACTTGAGAGTAGGTCCGATGGGCATAGGACATACTTTGGTTCGATAGGTTTAATCACTATCGATTTACTTTAAGAGTCGTGCGGAACGCTTTAAATTCGTGCGTGTCTGTTTCAATTTCGTGCGCACAAATCTTAAATTAAATCGGACGGTCATAATGCTCGTTGAACCTAAAAGTAGGTCCGATGGGCATCGGACCTACTCCGTTCTCGGAAAGGGCGAATTCAGATTCTCTTAGACCCAGGATTCTAAATAGCAGTGATATAGCGTTGTTATAGTGTTTTAGAGTTCATATCATAAAAGCTATGACGCTATTGGTGCTTGTACGCTATAGCATGCTATTAGCACTATAGTGGCGTAATATGACAATAGTGTCGTATTTTAGCTGTTCTGCTATGATGCAATAAATGTTATTTAAATCTTTGCTTCGATCTATTGTAATTATTTTCGGTTTCCATATCTTCTTAAAAATTGGATGCTAATAGCCAGATTAATTGGGTCAAACTGCTGAGAAGTATTTATATTGATTCAAAACAAATGGACCTTACAGATAAAGAAAATATTTATTTTGATTGAAATGAATGTTCATTTTCATGTGTACACATAATAAATGTATAGGCAGCAGGAGTGAGGCTCTGGTAATATGCAGATCGATCTGTGCTATGAATTTATATTTTTATTTTCAAAGTTCAAACAGTCATAATCTCCATATGAAAATGTATTTCAAGATCTCTTTTTATATTTTTTAACTACTTTTTAAAATAGATAAAAAAACCATTGCTTTTAAATGATCTATCTAAAACTTTTTAGAAGGTTAGTAGTTTTAATACTTACTAACAATTCAATTGATAAAAAACGTATTTACAACGAGTCAAGTGACTCTAATTTCTAGATCTACTTCTTTATTCTCACGAAATTCTCTAAAATTACTCTAATCACTTTTAATCACCTGTTAAATTCCTAGATCTACTCTTAATTCTAATCCTACTTATATATACTCATAATAACCTTAATATCTTAATCCCCATCTCATTTCATGACCGGATCTGTTCTTTCGATCGCCGTTGCACTCCGACAACCGGATCTACTCACCATCACGCTCCGATCAAGATGAGAATTTTACGCTCCGAGTTCCGACGATACCGCGCTCTCAGCTCCGTCTCCTCTCTGCTTGAGAAGATCTAAAATTTTCAAATTAAGTAATTTTTTATCTATCTAAAAAATAGTACAAAAATTCTAAAATATTGAAATTTTGGTCAACAAGCACATATTCATGTAAAGATTGTTGAACGGATTTTGAAAAATAAAAATAAAATACTAACACGGGTCTCAACGATAATAGTATCCTCATTTCTTTGTAAAACGAGTTTCTACTTAGAAACTCAAAAAAATTATAACTGATTATGATTAATAAAAAAAATGAGTACTAGATCCTCATTGATTTCTAAAAAAAAATCTAATTTCAGAACTTCTAAAGATGAGACGTGACTAAATACTTTGAAAAAAAATGCTTAATTCTTTTTGTGTCAACTTTAAGTCACATATTATACCACTGTCAAATGTACAAATTTACTTGACAGTTAGAGCATCTACATTTCTGATATTATTAAAGTTTCTAATCTGAAGTGGCAGTTTCTAATCAAATTTCAGAAATGTGAGAGAGTTTTTTATTTAAAAACTATACATGAGAGTTTCTTATTAAGAAATTATTTATAAACTGGCCAAATGATTGGCTCAAATTATTTCTCATTCTTAATTTATTACCGATGTGACTTAATAAAAACTCTAAATTAAATTCAGATATATGAGAGTTTAGAAACTTTAGAGACCTTAATTTCTAAAAGGTGGTTAACAATTATTTAGAAATTCGTTTTAGTTGCTGAGATGTAGATGCTCTTAGGACCAGATTGCTAATTAGTCATAATCCAATTCATTTTCATACATTGCTAAATATGTTACCAATATTACTATGGACCAAACATAGATCTTGAATCACATATATCTATGTTCGCATCCTTATTTTTAGTGATAAGATATAAACTGCAAAAAATGTTGGAAAATGTTGTAACTGCAAAAAATTTTGGAAAATGTTGGATAAATTAGAAATTAATGAGCTTAGGGCACTGAAATTGTTTGTTGGTGAAAATCTTTGTAATAATAAATAAACATAATTAAGTATGCCAATAATAAAACGACTACTAAAATAATTGGCGAAATATAAAATGAAAAGACATATCAATGATTTAGCATTTAGTTGAGTAGAGTTGTAATGCCATGATGTTCTAATTATGTCTCACATTTTTATTTTTATTTTTAAATTTCAAACTGTTGATTTGAACCACACAACATAATTTTTATATTAATATATATTTGGATCGAGACCAAATTTTATATTTCTTTATTTATTTGAATATTTTTTACTATTATTTAAGATATTTATAAAATTATTATTTTTGGATGGTTCAGAATTTGTATGAAAAAAATTATACATATCTAAAGAAATACTAAAAATATCCAAATTTAAAAAAAAAAAATTGTTTTCAAGTATATTTTAATAAAGAGACCATATTGAACAGTTCGGATCAACTGTTTGAATGTTGAAAACAGAGATAAAAATGTGAATAATGATTGGTGCACGAAAATAATTGAACATTTTAACCCTACCCCATTTAGTTATTCGGTTATTGCCGCATACAATCTTATCTAGTTAATAGCTTTTGAAAATGCCTCTTTGAAAATCAGAAACACCGAGAACAGAAGTCACAAGTGCCACCAAAATTTCCTCAAAAATAAGGTACAACTACGGGGCCATGACGTTCTCGCTCCCCTTTCTGCCTGAGAAGACATGAACTTTAATACAAATATCAGCCATTAACTTCCACCAAACTCCTGAAATACCTCTAGAATACTCTAGCATACTACTCTTACCTACTTGGACCAACTTTAATGCTTCCACCTACTCCAGCAATACCCCCAATACCGCTACTCTGAACCCGGTACTTCTCCTACACCTTTACTCTACGGATATCCCAACACCCAACCTTGCTCGACAATTTCTTCCCAATCTTCCCTCAAAATCGAACCTTAGACCCCAGATACTCTCCTCAAATCGCACCGATCACACCAAAATGGACAGGAATTTTCCAATGTGCCCCAAGCAGGTCACGCGGGGATTCATTTTTCTCCCCACAAATTCGATTTATGACTATCTAGTGGAACGTCTCAACAAAGCGATCATGGTACGTGCTGTGGACTGGAACTCCAACGGACAAGGGTGCATCTGCGAGGTACAGTGCTACCTAGCCAACAAATATGGGGGAACCCCGGAAAGATTTATACAATGGCAGACCGCGCAGGATATCTATCTCGTGCAAATCCCATCCGACACTACCAGGGATATAGTTATCAGTGAAGCCAGTGATTGGTGTTTCGACTCAGGGTGGATGATGGAGCCGTGGGATAGGATGAAGAAGGCGTACCAGCAACCCCGGCTATTCAAAATCCGCCTCAAAATAACTGAATTCCCCCTAGATTTCTGGCACCCTTTTTTCCTAAACATGGTTTTGTCGGAATTCGGTGAGGCATACACACTAGAGCATGAAAATGTATGGGGAGATCAAAGAAATGAAATTAACGCGTATATGACCATCATCGACCCCAGGAGGGTCCCATTCTCAACAATTCTGCCATTTGAAACCTCCTGGAAAGAGTGCTTCTTTGAGATTGTCAGTTGGGAATACGAGGGCGAGCACCCCTCGGAGGCCAAATACCACCCAGGAGAGGGAGAGGATGCACGTACAGCACTGCTAAAGGCTCACGATAAACTCAGCGGGTGGAATATGCCACCAAGCCCGCCTCCCTCCTCCTCTTCCTCCACGGCAGAGTCTCACGCCGATGAACACGACGAAGAGGTCCAACAGCGGACTACCAGAGCGGTCCACCAAACACCAGGTGCGGGGGCCTCCCCCTGTACACCACAACCCCACTTACAACCCCAATATGGCAAAACAAATCAGGCTTTACTTGCTCCAACTGTCCCATACACGAAGAAGGAAAGCCAGCAATGCTATAGTTTGGAGGTCCGTTCTGACCCATACATGAAGAAGGAAACTCTGGGAAATGACACTCTGGGAACACAGTCTGAGCTAAATACGAAACAGGAAAGTCTGAAAAGTAAATACTGGGAAGCACTCTCTGAGCCCAAAGGAAATGTGGCCATTACAATAGGAAATATCCCTGTAATATGTCAAGGCCTACATGTGAGCATGCTTTTTGTGGGATCACATGCGATCAGCAGTCACATAAGATCCGACACTTCTATAAAGAAGGACACGCCTCAGCATCAGCCCAGAGATATTGCACCAAATGGGCCCTGTATGGGGACTGAAATGCAGAAAGAAAAGCTCCACAACAATGCAAAAGGCGCCACTATACAACAAAATAGCGGATCCGCAATAGACCCCAAATTATCCCAAGCAACGAAATGGGCTGACGAATTAATTAAACCTAAGCCCAACTACCAAAAAACAACCCAAACAGACTTTGCATTCAAGGCGCAAAAACAAACAAATTTAAGTCCAACCACAAATACAAAATCCACACTACAGCACCAAAAACCGCCAAGACTTCAAAACAGAAAATACACCCCCACCCCAGTTCCACTCTACACTCACCCGAACCAAACTCCACAGAAACCTGCCACCAAAATCGTTAAACAGAAAATGGAGATCACAGACGAACAATTCATAGCCCAGTTTGCAGCAATGAACCCGATCACTACCCTCGCCTTACCCCACGATACGGTGAACATGGTGGACTGGAATCTCTCCGCGTTAGCTATTGTCATTACGGATAAAAACACGATTGAAGCAAGCTTTGTGAAGGTTATGATGAAGGCATGGTCCCTCCACCCGAAAACTACCATTAAAATGATCACCAAGAACACTTTTCTCATCCAATTCATAACAGAAAAGGAACTCTCATATGTGCTGCACCGTGGGCTGTGGAACTATAGAGAAGATGCAATTGCTACCAAGAGGATACATGGCCCAGAGGAACTCGAGAACCCATCTATAGAACATATCGAGATCAGCACACAGTGGCACCACATACCGCCAGAGGCGGTTAAAAAGGAAGGGGTATCGCTGATGGCAGAGGAGATAGGTTTGCCGGTCTCAGAGGTAACAGATTTTTGTTTATCAGGTAGAAGAGTTTACAAGATCCGAATTCTCCTACCGATAGGCAAACCGTTGAAAGATAGACTCGAAGTAACTCACCCTGCGCTAGGCACCTTTACTGTTCACATAGTTTACGAGCGAGTAAACAGAATCTGTATGTTCTGTGCACACTTGGGACATGAAAAGATTACCTGCGAGACCAGAAGCAGAATAATGAGACTAAGCAGAGACCCAAGGTTCAAAGGAAAACAGGACATGAATAAAATGTCAGAGGATCGGGTGGGACCATGGATCAATGACCAAAATCTGGTCCCTCGGGGGGGAGCGGCAGGTGGAGATAGTGGTTCCGAAAGCGGTGGTACAGGTGCAGCCAGCACGGGTAATGTCTCCGGGTCAGGACATCGCCAACAGGGCAGCTGGAAAGCAGCGAGTCCGGGTTCTACCAACCACACAAACCCGGCAAGCCCAAATGCCGAGAACCATCACGGTAACAGTGAAGAAAGCGAAAACGGGGGGGCGCGGCCTAATGGGTCGGGTCTGGGGGTTGATCTCAATTATACCGAACAAGACAAAACTGCAAACAGAAGGCGACGAGGAAAAGATCCGATCATGCAGATTGACTTGCCAAATTACCAAACAGCACACAAGCGCATGGGCACACAACTGAGCCCCGTCAGGAAGAAGGGGGATCTGCAAATTGTACAAGGAAACGTTGGAGACAGCTCAGAAGAAAACGAGTGGTACACGACCACTAATGTAAACAAAAAGCGTGCGGTGGAGGTGAGCTCGGGGCCACCTCCACAACAGCAATGAGTCTCTTATCGTGGAACTGCCGGGGGATTGGGGGCCCTCGGAAACAGGAGTTCCTTAAAAAACTCCTCCAAGCAACAAGATCGAATATTTGCTTTCTTTCAGAGACAAAATGTTCGATCAAAAAATCCAAAAAAATTTTTCAGCAAATGCCATTACAGAATTTTGCCTTCGTACCGTCAAGAGGACGGTCCGGGGGTCTTTGCTTGTTGTGGGACGGGAATATAAGTTTGCAAGTGAAGGAGAGATCAAAATTTTTCTTTCATAGCACGGTGACGGAACCGAATGGAAGTCAGTGGGACTTAATATGCGTTTATGGGGATGCAAATCATGCCCGTAATCCAGAAATTTGGGGGAGATTTCTTACAATAATTGCGGGCGGGGCACCTGTGTGTATTATGGGGGATTTTAATGCTATAGCCAGCGAAGAGGAAAAGGTGGGGGGTGATCCGGCCTTCAACAAAAACAACCGTGACTTCCGGGACTTTCTTTTTCAAGGAGGGCTAATTGATTTGGGGTTCAAAGGCCCCGCTTTCACATGGACAAACAGAAGACATGCCTCAGAAGCAATTTTTGAAAGGTTAGATAGGGTAGTCGCGACGGTAGGATGGTTACAAATGCACACTCAAGCATATGTCAACCATCTACCGCGAAGTCACAGTGACCACGCGGCAATTCTATTACAACTGAAGAAAAAAGAAGAAAGACACAAACGGTTCAGGATGGAGTCCTGGTGGTTTGGGGCTGCTGGATTTAAAGAGGCGTGGGAAGCTGGTTGGAGGGGATCTGGTAACGACTTGTGGCAGGTCAGATTGCATAGAATGATAGAGGGTATACAAGAATGGGCAACACAACACAGATCACCACAGAAAAGGCTGCAAGAGGCACAAAATTGCCTTTACCAAAACCAACTACTGCATCCGACACTCCAAGATCAAAACATTGAGGAGAGATGCCTCTCTTTGATTGACCAAGCAGAAAAGGAAATAGAGCAATACTGGAAACAAAGGTCGAAGGTAAACTGGACCTGCCTTGGTGACCGAAACACAGCATTCTTTCATGCTTCGGCCACCAATAGAAGGAGGTACAACATGGTGCTACGGATCATAAATGAACAAGGAGAGTGGGAATTTGAGGAGAAACAGGTACGACAAACATTCATCCGCTTCTTCAAAGCTCTGTATAGTCCGATACAGAGCCAACCGGAACCACCAATGGAAAACTTTTTCAATAAGCTCAACCAAATGGAATGGAGTAGAATCCCTTTGGCGGACCAGCAAGGTCTGATGAGACCCCCGTCGCAAATTGAGGTCCGGGATGCACTATTCCGAATGGGCCCGGATAAATCACCGGGCCCGGACGGTATACCGGCAAGGTTCTTTCAACATCACTGGGAGACAGTAAAAGAGGTACTTGTGCAGCAGATCCAAAACGTTTTCCTTACAAAGAAGCCGCCAAGTGAATGGATGGCAAGTCACATAGTGCTGATTCCGAAAGTTGAGGAACCTACTATGCCCAAAGAGTTTAGACCTATCACAGTAGGTAATGTCATGTACCGACTGTTGATGAAGATTGTAGCCGACCGGCTGCAGAAACACATGGGTGCTATAATATCCAGATCACAGACGGCTTTTTTAAAGGGACGGAGCATATCCGACAATGCCATACTGGTAAGGGAGATTTTACACTCGTTTGGCTGTAGTGAATATAAGGAGGAAGCTTTTCTCCTTAAAGCTGATATCGCCAAAGCATTCGATACCGTTAGATGGAGCTTTGTATGGGAGGCAATGAAAATAATGCAGATTCCACAGGACATGATTGAGATGATTCGAACATGCATGCATGATAGCCGCGTAACAGTACTAGTCAATGGTCAAGGCGATGGCTTTCTCAGACCGAACCGGGGACTACGGCAAGGATGCCCGTTGTCACCGTATTTGTTTATCTTGGTGATGGAGTGTCTCACGAAAAGATTACAGATGGCGGTGCAAGAAGAGGCGATCAAAGGCATACGGCTGGCCCCTGCAGCCCCACTACTAACACACTCTATATATGCAGATGACTTGGTGATTATGGGGAGCGCAACACAACAGGAGGCACAAGCATACAAAGCGATATTTGACGAATTTGCAACCTATTCGGGACTCTCCATCAATCCAGAAAAATCAACTATTTGGCTAAGCAAGAGGTGCAGTGATACCAAAAAAATGGAAATACTCCAAGTTCTGCAAGCCACCTTGGCAACAGAAAAGGAGAGATACCTCGGGGTGGTACTGACTCAAGGCCGAAAACAGCAAAAATACACTGGAGACATGCTAGTCGAAAAATTTCAGCAAAAATTAGCGGGTTGGAAGGTAAACTTACTATCCCATGCGGGAAGAATGGTATTAATTAAATCGGTGCTCACATCTCTGCCGGTTTATTACATGTCCATTGAAAAGTTATCTACCAAAGCCATTAACCAACTGGAAGGGATTATGCGAAGGTTTATGTGGGGGAAAACCGGCAAGGATCGATATATGGCTATGATAGCTTGGCATAAATTGTGCACAACAAAAGAGGAGGGGGGATTGGGTATAAAGAGTATAACAGTGTTCAACAAGGCTCTCCTCCAAAAACTGATCTGGCAATCGGTGAGCGAGAAGGAAAGAGTTTGGGTTCAAGTGATACGGGCAAAATATTTTCCAGTAGGAACTATATGGTCAAACAACGGTACTAGAGACACAAGTGCTTTGTGGAAGGCCATACAGGAAAATAAAGGTAGCATGAAGCCGCACATATTGTGGCAGATCGGAGATGGGACGCACATAGGGGCAGAAGGGGAACCGTGGTATACACACTGGAGTGACACACAAAGAGGCATAACAAGGCAGGAGGGGGTGACAGTGGCACATTTGTATGATCACCAAGCTAGAAATTGGAGGGAAGAAAGAATAATCCAAATTTTGGGCGAAGATGCTTTACAGCAGATTCAGCGAACAGTTAGGCATCCTGTACAGCAACCGGTACTGGAGGACAGAATTATCTGGACGGCAAGCAAAAAAGGAGTTTACAGTGTCAAGGAAGGCTATGCCCAGCTCCAGGTTTCAAACCCGGCAAGATCCATTAGTAGCGCGACCCAAATAAAGGCTTTCAAATGCCTCTGGAAATGGAAGTCCATCATTCCCAGAGTCAGGTTATTTATTTGGAGAGCATTGCAAGATGGACTTACAACAACACAGGAGATGGCAAGGCGAATCAAAACGATAAGGCCGGGCTGCCCACGGTGTAACCAAGAGAATGAATTTACCATGCACTTGCTATTCTTCTGCCCCCTCTCCCGAGCAACATGGTACGCCTCCTCTATGGCACTCAGGGTAACCGGTTTGCCAATGAACTTTGCGGAGGCTTTGCTGATTATTGCGGAGTCCCTGAATCAGGAGAAAATCCCGGAATTTTGCAACATATTATGGGGTTTATGGAAAGCCAGAAATGAGGAGATCTTTGCAGCAAAAAAACCGACTCCACACGAAATTCTAGCAAAGGCGAGGGCTCAATCGGTAACCATCCCAGAAGAACCACTACTGATCAGGGCTACCGAGCTGGTTCAACCAGTGACAGTACAGGGCAGCAGAACTATTCTAGTAGATGGTTCATGGGATACACAAAACAGGGCCGGTACGGGATGGGCGGTGTATAACCGACGAGGTGACCTGGTATACACGAGCTTTGAAAAAGTCAGGGTGCAAGATGCCTTTAGTGCAGAAACAATGGCCTTGAGGCAAGCTTTGCGATACATAGAGGCGAATGGAACACAGGGTGCGTTCATATGCTATTCGGATAGCAAGCAACTGGTACAAGCAATTTCGGATAGAAAGGTGCAAGGAATACCAAGTTGGAGGGCTGCAGAGATGGTACAGGAGTGCATCAATTATATCTCAGAGTACCAGCATAAAGTACAGGTAAGGTACATCACAAGGAAAGCATTGCAAACACCGCATCAGATAGCAAATTGGGCAAGAACCACAGGTAGGATAGAGGCAGGAACGCCTATTCAATGCAATATAGGTCACTTAGAAATTGAGCACCGTCTCAATGGAATGTATTTCAATATTGCCTAGGTAGCTAACATGAGTTACTCAAACATTGTGTTATTTTATTTTCCTTTCTATTTCCGTTTACTTAGGTAGTGTTCTCTGTAATAGCACTAAGGACATGTAATTTCTCCTTATGATTGGCAATTAAAATACCTACGGGTTTCTTCTCAAAAAAAAAAAAATTTCCTCAAAAAGTACCACTGAATAGCCAATAGCCAGTTTACAGCAGCATAAATTCTGAGGCTTTGATGCAAAAGGTTCTTCTGGTCAGAAATCACACTGGTAAATTGACTGTGTGATTAGATCCTTGCTCATCCCTTGTTAACTTCTGGATGCTTATTCTTTGCATTTTTCTTTTCTTTCGGTATAAAAGTGATTTTCCTCATATGATCGCCCACTATTAAAGATGTGTGATCACAAGTAGTCAATGTGTAGTTGATGTGATTAGGAAAATGTGATCATATGAGATTTAACAAAGTTGTAGTCAAGAGAGAATATAATTTTTTATAAATCATCATAAAAAAAAAATTGAAACCTGATTCTGATTTTTTTTTATTTGTTTTATAATGGTTTATAAAAAAAAATTCAGAAAAAAGGGAGGAAAAAAATACAATAGAGATAAATGATATAAATATGCATATTTATTTCATTTCATATTCTAACTTTAAATTATTATATATTTTTTTTTAATAAAAGTAGACATAACCACCGATTTCATACATGAAACCACAAGCTGAAAAGAGGTATCAGAAAATGGTACCGACTTCTACAGCTAAGTCTTACATCAGTTCTTACAGCATACCACAACTACATTTACTGATACAACCTTAGAGAAATCTAAAATACCAGAATACAAAACAAGTCATATTCAACAAAATAACAAGCACTGAAATACTGATACTACTAAAATTTAATACCAAAAGTTTGTCAGTCTGAGTCCTCTTCAATGTATGGGATCTCTTCGCCATACATTAAGGACCTGTTCGGTTGCCAGGCGGGAACAGGAATGGGCTTGAGTTCGGGCTAACTTGAATGGCCGAAACACTGTGCGCGTGGGGAAAAAAAAAATTTACTCTGAGTGAATTCTTTTTTTTCCCATGAGAACAATAGCAGCCGAACAGGCCCTAAATGCCGGGTATTGTTTCCAGCCTCCAAACCCATGATAATATCCAAAAGGTCCCCATGATACTCCTCTGATTCTGCCATGGCCAGGAGAAGGCCAAGCTCCAGAGGAAGTGCCAGAATTGCCTGTTCCAGAGTTACCTGTTCTGATAAATCCTTAACATCAGAGAGTAAAATCATTGTTAACTTAAAATAAGAATTATTACATCTACTTTGACACCAAAAAGAAGCATGGACTATAATCTTTGTTCCCAAAACTTTAAAGGATAACGGATCAGCACCTTTAAAAATAATACTGTTCATTTCTCTCCACACACAACACATAAAAGCAGCCCTTATTAGTTCTACCAGTAATCTGTCTTTTAAAGAAATGAGTGTATCAATAAACCATAAATCATCTAAAGTAATACAGTCATAAGAAAATCAATTAAAGCATAATGCAATCCATGCTCAAATTTGAGAGATATAATTATATTGAACAAATAGATGTTCAGTTGATTCTGATAAACCGCAAAAGGGACAGTCGATCGGACCTTCCCATATATCATTATATTTAAAAGTGTGGCAGCCATACTGAGTAATTTTTATAAGTATTTAGGAGTTAAATTAACCTTTTTTTAAAGTCGATTTGATAGGTATTAAAATTAGTATTATATAGGCTAAAATGATACTGCTATCATACAAACCAGATTCATTATTATGTTGGGCTCGAATAGGATTCAAACCGGCTACAAAATACTAATATTATAACTGTATACATAATATAATCAATTATACCTTGAAACCATACCATATCCAATTTGTTCATGCTCGGGTCGGTTTCGGTTCGAATCTAGTTTGAATCCGAATCAGAACCTAGTAATCAAATAAATTAGCACCTCTACTCTGTTTCTTAGAGGATTTATTTGGGCAATTTTTATGAAAATTGTAAGATTTGGGGAAGTTGCTAATTTTCTTGTTGTCTCTCTCCTTTGTAAAGGAACCAAAACATCGAGTGCATTTTCTCAGGTGACTATAATAGCTAGAATAGTGAAATTTGAGAACAGTAAATGAGAATAGAGAAAAAATAGTGATTTTCACAATAGTGTGAAAATTGTGTTATTCAGATTAGTAAAAATATTATTTGGATTGTACATGTTGAATAGTAAATAGTTGTAACCAATGAAGAATAGTGTAGAAGGTACTAATTAAGAGGAAATATAGACAAGTGTAATTTCAAACGAATTGTCACGAGTGGAGATAGCGAAAGTAATGTCAAATTTGTCATTTCGAGACTGTATTAGCGGAAATCCGAAAAAGAAATATTTTTTTCTCTCTCTTCATACTTTCAAATAGTACTATTTCAACATTTACAAGGAATAAAAAATAACAATTATTCTAGTTATTCCGAATAGCAAAATTATTATTTAAATACACATTGTTATTTCAAATAGTTACTATTCTAAAATAGTCTTGTCATCCGAATATAGCCTTAAAAGTTAAAACTAAAGCTGAAGAATAGTGCTGCTTACTGCTGTTGAGAATTCACATCACCCCTGGTACCGTAATATGGAATCTTTTACAATTACTTGATCTGTACTGTTCTTTTTACTTGGCACGAATCTCAAAGCCCAATAATTCTGCCCCCTCCGTCAGCCCGAATCCCAAAGTGGCTGAGAGTTAATCTCAAACCGTAAAATGAAGAGAATCTTTTACGGTACCGGAGAGGATATTTGCCCCTGCTGTTGACCCACTGTTTTGTACCTGACAAAGTTTCAATAATTTGCACCGGAAACTTTACAGTTGACCACAGGTGGTAGTACATGTAAATATGGACTAACCTTTGATGACTCATCAATTACTCAAAAGCATGATAAGCATCTTTATAAAGACAAAGATCGCATATGGCGTGTCGTGTTATCGACGTGTCATCCTTAATCAGCTCGATTCGCAGAAAGAGATGCAATGAATATATAGACACGTTGCACGAGCATTATGGTTTAAAGATCTATGTAGGTACCAATGTAAACTACGGTCGTTAGAGAAAGCAGAGACATCTCTCTTGCTTTAGATGGGACGCCATAATTATGAATTAGGTACTCTGAAACGACTTAAAACCCCATGTGCAACTAATGGTTTCTTGGTAGAGACAGCTATCTATTCTTTTCCATCTTGTCATTTTCTAGCTTAAAAGTGCAATAGCATAAAAAGTAAAAGGCACTTTGCTCTGAATTTTTTATTAATACCATTTCCAAAAAAAAAATCAAAAGACCACTTAAACTGGGAAATTTTATTATCAGAGCTGCAACAACAAATGACGGTCCCATTTGTCTTGCGGTCCCTCAAAAACTCTAAAACTCAACATATTACGGTGCATATTTTTGTTTTTGAGGGACCACAACGACAAACGACGGCCCCCAAAAATAGAGTCGCCGTTTGTTGTTGCAACTTTGGTAAATATTGAATTCTCCAAAATTTGTATTTTTTTTTTTGTAATGTTTCGGCATTTTGCTGCTCTTGTGCAGGATCATGCATTGAGTTAGCACTTAGCAGGATATTTTAGTCATTGTGAGCATTGAGATAGCAGGGGTATTATGGTAATTGACTGACAGAGTGAAGTAACATAAAATATAAACACGACCATGGTGAGGGGAGCAATTTAGGTCCGATATCCATCAGATTCAAATTTGAGTCTGATGGATTTCTCATCCGTCCGATCCGTTTTAAGATCGGATGGGCATTGGTTTATGTTGTTTTCTTTTTTTCCCCTTTAATATATAAATATATAGTGGTGGGCTATCAAGCCTATCATGGTTTAGTAAATAAAGTCTGTGTTTTACTTTTCGTCCGTATCTTTATTTTCAAAGTTTAAACAGTTGATCCGAAAAGTTCAACATGATCTACAAATTAAAATATTTTTAGAGACCAAACTTTACATTTTTTAATTATTACTTTCTTTTCATAATTTTTTATAATCAATGTTTTTTAAAAAAATTATATTTTTTATAATTATTTAAACAGTTATTTTCAAATATTCTAAAAAAATAGTAAACAAATTTAAAACTTTGAAAATGAAGATAAGAGTGAAAGTAAAATAAGAACTTTACTTGTCAAAGCATGATATAGCGACAAGTTTGATTACGAAAAATAAACTTATACCCACATTATCAGTACTCTTAATATCAAAATTAGTAGAAATAGCAAACAAATGAGGATAATAAACTAAGTGAAAGATCACCTAACAATCTATCAATCCAACATTTGAGAGTGTCATCAATTTTACATGTTTATTAATAGCTAATCAACTACTTTTTTTTTCCCCTTGACAATTCATTTCCTAAAAAGGGGAGTATAGAGAAATATTTGAGCTATCCTATATGTAATAATTAATGTCCTTTCACCTAATTTTTTAAGGGAAATCATTAAATCTATAACATCATTTAGCTAAGAAAAAAATTATTCATTAGAATGTCCACAGTCCACTGTACCTAACGACTTGTTTCTAAGTTTATAAATTATAATATAGATATATAATATAAACGTTTAAATGATAAAATTTAAAACAGGAGGATAATTCTACATCCCAAAAAAATAATTAGTCTTTCAAACCTCCAAGTTTCTTTTTTTTATTTTATATAAATAGTATGCCAATCATTTAGAGAAAGTTTCTGCTGCTTTTATTGCTTGAATTGTAGGATTAATGTAGAGAGTTTGGACCATACGATTTAGAACCTGCGGTTGTGATTACAATTCAATCAATGACCAGATTAAATCAACTTGTCCTACTCAATTTGAGTTTAAATCCGGACCGTCTGATCAGAATTCAGACCAATCCGGTCCGGACATATTGGATGATTGGGGAAATATATTAGTGCCGGTATGCCAGAGAGAGAATAACCTATAGATATAAATCATTACAGCCCAGAAAGGCCCAATTTAGACTAGTGTGAGAGAGTGGGAGAATAACCTATAGATAATAAAACATTACAGCCCAAAAAGAGCCCAATTTCTCAGATCCTAAAAACAAGGCCTATACTAGATTGGTTTCAAAACAAGGCCTAATTAATAAATACTGACAATAACAAAAGGTATACTGTTTGACAAATGTCAACTACTTTCTCCTGGGGAGTGGGGACCACAGTTGTCAAATATTTTTCTTACACGAGTAGTGCAATTAAATATACAAGGGCCTCCGCTTCAATAGTTGCATTAGAGCACCCATTAATTCGACATTTACTTAGCGTATGGCCATGTTTTATTCAAAAAGAGAATAGAACAATATTCAATTGAATTTATTCCTTTATCGTCAATAGCTATTCGATGCTCAAACCTAAAGTAGCCATTGTTGGAAAAAATAGGTAACCTCTATCAGACGAAACGGGTAAGAAATAAGAAAATTGTGGAGCAAAATAGTTTTGTAAAATACTTAATAAATAGTACAAAAATTTTAAAAAAATTTAAAATTTGATCTCCAAACAAATTTTAATATATATATCATGTTGCACGGTTTGGATCGACTGTTTGGAGTTTGAAAATCACAAAATCGAATTGTTGTAAAATATTGTAACTTACAAATGTTGTAAGTTGATCCCTCCCCTTATTTTAATTAAGGTTAAATATTTTCATTGATAAATGTTCAATATAATTAAATTATATGAGCATATATCCAATTTTCAAGTTTACTTGAAAAAATATCTAATGTACAACGAATCATTGGTATATGTACTATCCACCCCATTTCACCAAAATAATTTTAATCCTTGGGAAAAAATTAGTCATATTTAAATTCAAAAAATCCTTAATAGAAATATCTTATTCCTTTCCTTCTTTCTGCTCTCTCGCTTCTGTAGTTTTGTAGGTTCATGAGAAGACAAATGTGTTATATTAGAAATAAAAAACGCATACATGTGCGTTTGGATCATCATAAATAGCATGGGATTAGCACTGTTTTTGAGTTAGTGACTATTTTTGTTACTATTCTACATTTAGATCATATAAGAATAGAGTTATTCCTGGAGTTAGCGTTGTTTCTTGCTAACCCATTCAAATGATAGTATAGTGCTAACTCCAAATTAGCACTATGCATCCAAACGCAATACAAATTTCATACTATTATTTGAAAGGGCAAGGTAGTATTTTTTATATCTATGTATGGTTTATACAACAATGCTTGCCGAGTAAAAACAAGGTGTTTTTAATGCAACTATATTGTCTATATAATATCATGAAATATTATGATTTTTTTAGGGATCTAAGATATTTCAATATTTTGATTGGATGTACAGTATAATTTTGGGATTCTTAGGGTACACAAAAAATTCATTTTTTTTCCATCATTTTTTTTTTGGAATGCAACCAATCGAGCAGCACTGGACAATGGACATTCTTCATATTGACCACAAAAATGAAAGAAAAGGAATCGCCTTTTCTAAAAGAAAACCTAAACCTAAGTAAATTTGTCTAGATGTCATTTGTTGAAGAAAAAAAATGTCAAACAGCTGTATACCTTTAGTTTCCATAGCGTGTCAATTTTAATAGAATTAAAAGGCTTAAGTGTAGAATTTGTTTAAATGGAAAAGGATACATAATTAAATTATAGGGGAAGCAATACTAGGGGTGTCAATGGGTACGGTACGGGTCGGATGGAGACATTTTCATGCTCATACCCATTAAAATTGATCTTCCCCATACCCTACTCTTACCCATTAAAAATTAATCTTACCTTACCCTACCATTATCCGTTGATATTATCGGGTAACGAAATGGTAACGGATGAATAAAGAATAATACTAATATAATAATTAATTTTATTATTTTTACGAATAAAAGATCAAAGCTCATTATGTTTTACAAATTATATTTTACTCATTACATAAGATAACCATTTAAATTGTTTTTTCACTAATTATAATTTTTTATTGCAAATTTTGAAATTAATTTGAAAACAAAATTAAGTCATAGCCACCGTGAAAATTAAAGTGGAAATGTGACTATGTGAGCCAGATTCTTACAGAATTTACATTCCATTCTTACGATTGAGTAAAAAGGCAAGAAAACAAAAAGGGAAGGAAAAATATATCAAAGATACAAACCTGGTGCGCTGGAATAGAAAGACGCAATTTAGGGCATTGAAATAGAATAGTAAATCTAAGTGCACTGGAAATTGAATTGAATATAAATAATTTTAGATTTTATAATTACCCTATAGGGTAACGGGTACGAAATAGTCATTATTCATACCCTTACCTATTTAGTTAACGAAAAAAAATTCTTACCCATACCCATACCCAATAAGCTAACGAAAAAAAAAAACTTACCCATAACCGCCTTATCGAATATGATACGGGTCGGATAAACGGCTAAAAATGTACCATTGACACTCCTAAGCAATACCTCTTCCCCTTTCCCCAACATACACAAGAAAGGAAAGAGAACAAGAAAAACGCTTTCATCTTTGGATTAAAAATAAATTTATGGGTCTATCAATTAAGACCGAATCAATTTCTCCACGCATTTTTCAAACAATAAAAATAAAGTATTGAGTAGATTTTATCTGAAATGAAAGACTCCAAATTGTTGGAACTTTTTATAATTTATCAGCAAATTATAAAAAATTTCTGAAACCAACTTGATTACAATTTTTTTTTACAAAAACCATCACCACCAGGCTAGATTATGAATTTTGGAAACCGAACTTCATGCTCAATATTGAGTTTGGACCTATTCTTCTCATACTCATACAATGTCATAAAAAAATCCACACTTTCATTTAATTGAAGAGAATCAAAACCGGGCATGAAGTTCGGTTTGCAACCCAAAAAAAAGAGTGAAAACCGAACTTAATGTTCGGTTTTAAAAAAAACGAACACCATGTTCAGTTTGAGAAATAAGAAAACCGAACATGGTGTTCGGTTTGCTTTTTTTTTTTATAAATGAGACGGTTGGATTTTGTGTAAAATTATGTAGCACTCGGTATCAAACATCATATTCGGTTTTTAAAATTCTATACCGATCATTCGGTGGTGGTGGTGGTGGTGGTGATTTTTGTAAAAATAAATGTAATCAAGTTAGTTTCGGAATTTTTATATAAATTGATTATGTTTGAAGTAAAAAATCTGTAAAAGAAATCAAGTAAACTATCAATAAACAGAAGTTTTGGCATGCTGCCATTTGCCAATGAACTGTGTGAATATTTATTTAATCACATGTTATCACTATAAATTGGAAGTGCTCCTATTCCTATCTATCACTTTATTTCTCATTCATGCGTAAAAACACGCACACACACGCACACAAAAACAGAATAAAAAATTCAAGATCGTTATCTTGTTGGAACAATAAAACAAATGACAATTAAAATGGAATTATTTTGAAATAGCAGTGTCAGTAGTATTTTAGTAAGGAGAAAGGAGTAGGTCCAATGTCTATTGGATCTATTTTTGGGTTCAATGGACTTCACAGCCGTCTGATTTATTTTAAGATTTGTGAGCACGATAATTAATGTGAGTACGCACGAATATTAAAATTAGAGTACAGATTTTGAAGCGCATCAAATGGTCCTGGAGCTCATCGAATCAAAGTAGGTCCCTCGGACCTACTCCGAATCTAACAGTTCTCTGAGATATCCTCTGAGGACTTGAGGTCCGATGGACATCGAACCTACTTTGGTTTGATGGTTTAATCACCGTCGATTTACTTTAAGATTCGTGCAGAATGCTTTCAAATTCGTGCACATCCGTTTTAATTTCGTGTGCACAAATCTTAAAGTAGATCGGACAGTTATCATGCTCGTTGAACCTAAAAGTATGTCTGATGGACATCGGACCTACTCCGTTCTCTCCTCTGAGACATCTCATATTTTGCGTGACCGATGTGTTCGGTGCCTACTCAGGGATGGCAGAGGAGGCCAGTATTATTTGAGCTTTATGATTCGGCAGAACGTATTTGAACGGTTGAAATTTTCTAAAATGTCACGCAAAATATGAGATATCTCAGAGGATGCGAATTCTAGATTGATGGCATCAAGAGGAAAACATAGATACAGCCTGCGAAGATATTTGTGAAATGGGTCCCATCTAAAGGGACAACGGATAAAATATAAAAGTGCACTGGCCCCACTATGTTGTGCCACGTGCTCGCGCGTAGAATGTCAATAACACTTTTTTATTTGTTTATCCGATCAATACTGTATTTGACAAGATGTGTTTAAATTTTATTTCATAAATTTATCGAGTACAAGTACAGCTGTACTGGATAAAAAAATTTCGTTATTTAAACGGATAAAGTTACAAATAAAGTCTATTTTGTATATGTTACCTGATCAGATAATTATAAAAAAAAATTATATATATTATATATATTAATAAGTATTGAAAGAGTACTTTAATTGATTTACTTGAGGCATGATTAGAATTTTTTTTTTCAATAAAATACTTATACATGTTACACTTGTACATGTGTGAAATGAATGTATATGTTTTAATATTTTTTTAATAAATAATAAAAATAATTATTATATTAGTATTATCCGTTATTTACCCGCTACCGTTTTGTTATTAACAACCATAAGGGGTAAAGATAGAGTACGGGTAAAATAATTTGTAGCGGATAAAAGTAAGGCACTGGTAAGAACAATTTGTAACGGGTACGGATATAAAAATGCTTCTACCCGATCCTTACCATACCTGTTGATACCCCTAACTGCGCGTGACTAAGATCCTCTATCGTTGGATGAACATTCTTACTTGTGTGTAATTGCATCTGACGGCTTTGATCTTTTCACTTCATGAAGCGAGTGATCTTTTTACTTGTTTAATGGCGAGGTGATGAATTAGATTCTGATTTTATCTGCGGGTGAAATTCTTATTGTAGGCAACGGTCTTCTAAAGTGTAACGGTGTAATGTAATGCCATGTTTTTATCTTTTTATTTTTGCTTGCAACTATGCGGCTGGCTGTTGCTGTGACGGTCCGTTGGATAATGATCTGATGGTCTAAACGATGATAAAGAATAATAGTAGAGAGATAAAATGAAATTGTATTATTCCTTCTATATCTTATACATTGTACATCAACAGCTTTATATAGAAAATGGATTACAGCATGTTTCTCCTAATTACAATCTATACCAGAATAACAGAATTATGTAACAGCTTCATACGTTGGCTAACTGAAACTATATAAAAAATTAAAAAACCAAAAATCAAAACAAATAAAACAATTTCTGATAAAAAAAAAATTAAATGTACTCCAAGAAACTCTAATAGTCATATTTATTTAGTACTGATAACACGCTACTACCACAATGAAATGTTTGCATGTTTCTTCCTATTATAATAAGTTAGCATATAAAATGCTAAATAAATTATATATTAGCGCTTACTATGTAGAAAATCACTTGTCTAATAGAACTTCTATGTTTTTTTTTTTTTTTTTATTAATCTAAAAATTATAACTAAAAGTTTGTTAAATATATAATATTGATATGTCGGTATTTGTTTAAAATTAAAATATTGCAACAATGAGCATTCCAACCTCCGTAGCCAATCATGAATCATTATTTTAGAAGAAACAAAACATGTCACCAAGCGTAGCGTCAAATCCTAATAGTAGATATGTCGGTATTTGTTTATTAAAAAGGTAAGGATTTGGTATCATTTTCATTTTTCAAAACTAGCAACGATAAAATAAAAAAAAAGATTTGAGAAAACCAACTTAGTATTTATTGGGAGGCCCTCTTTATTGGTAGGTCCTAAATATATGGTAATTATTTTACAGAGCAGTTTTAACTTCATACAGCGTACAAACCATACGTAGTGTTGTTTTGATTTCTCAGTTTGTGAACTGTATGAAGCCAAAATTGCTCTGTTAAAAATTTAGCCTCAATGTAAGCAGGCCCATGTTTCCATTAAGATACCGCCTATTAAAATATAAAAAAGTTTATGTAGACTGCTCTTTTTGTTCAATGGACCAACTATCAACCATTGAATTATTCAATTAAATTATATTTTCAATCAGTGGTTGATTAATGTACGGATTCAGAATTTTTGTCAAGGAGGACAAAAAAATTTCAAATCAGAATTAAATTTATTAACTAATTGGATACTCGATAAAAAATAATACTTTTAACTTATACTTTGTAATACTTTGACTTGTAATTTTTGATGCTCTAGTTCTAATTATCAATCAAAATTTAACAAATTTATTTCAATCTTAACTCTAAATTTAACTCAAATTACATATCAAATATCCAGAGAAGAGCAAAGAAAATTTTAGAGAGAACAAAGTCAGCCGAAACCGATAAATCTCCACTAAAACTCAAAATTCAGAGGAGACAGCTGCTCCAGAACTATGTAAGTCCGGCCCTGTTAATGGGACTCCTTGAATATGTTTTGAAAGTGACACCTCAAATCTAAGTAAAAGGTTTTGCATGAAAAGTTCTAATATATTAAAGTAAAAATAAAGTAAACATATGTCATATCAGAAAGGGCAACTTTTGCTTTACAAAAATTTATCATAATTTTTTTCAAGTAGCAGAGCAATGCTTCTACGGAAAAGCAGCTCGGTGAGCTTGCAACATAGGGATCCGCCTATGCTTCTTTTCGTAAAGTAAAGTGGGGCTCTTTTTTTTCCATTCGAATCATTCAAAAATTTGTATTCACGGATTTTAATAAAATAACTTTTTCATACACAAATCTCATCTAATTTAAATGGTTCGGATCGGAAAAGGAGAGTCATCTTTTTCTCTAAAAAAAGGAGCAGAGACGGACCGGCAATATAGACATAATTGCTTGTAAACAGGGAGAAGTACAAATTGTATTGATGGAGCTAGCCTTTGACAGCATATACTGATTGGTGAGCTTGCAGAATGTTTATTTTTAGAATATATTATGTTGGGAACAAGAAAGATGAGAAATAATTTTTATTTCACAAAAGAAATCAACTTAATAATTTGATTTCTTTAGACACTTCTAGATGAATGCATGTAGAGTGAAAAAAACGTTACGTGCGTGCCGTGATCAAGTTAAGGGGTGGTCACGACACGCGAATGGTCACGCCACGTGAGTCATGCCTTGCCTAAAAGTGCCGTAGTCATACGTGCCGTTTATTTAAGATTCACCACTAAATCATATCTAATGGTCCTAATTACACGTCACTACGTGTCGTGTCGTGCCGTGCCGTGCCAAAGTTTTAAAAGATGGGCACGGCACGCGAATAGTCACGTCACGGGACACGCGAGTCACGGCACATAACTGACACGCGTGTCGTGCTATTTCGTGCCGTACCCGTGTCATTCCGTGACGGAGCCGGCTCTGTTGTGTCATTTTTCCCACTCTAAATGTATGTCATGAGTTTGGTCACACAATATTAGAATTGTAAGGAACTGTCAAACAAGAAGTAAGAAAAGAAGAGTAAGATGAAGTAAGAGATGAGTTAATTTAGAGCAAGTTGTTTCACATTTTTAAGTGAATTAACTTACTCCATATTTACTCCACCTGTAGGGCCCACTGTTAATCTGTCGTACAAGAACTCATTATCTAACACCTTACTCCTCTATAAGGATTAATTTAAATTATGAGTTAAACTACTAAATAAGATGTAAAAATTGTGAAGTAAGATGAAGTAAGCTATTTAATCTTTATTAACTTTACTTCACAATCAAATATGATCTTTAACAGCAATGTATAAAGAAAGTATTCCTCAATCCATAAAAAGAACCGAAGCAATATTTCGTACTTTTTTTTTATCAAACTTGAAAACCTGCATTAATGTATAAAAGAATCGAATCAATGAATATATATTTTTTTAAAAAGACTTAAAAAGACCTACGTTTGGATGAGAGTTAGAATAGCTAGAATAGCGAAATTTTAGAATAGTAAATGAGAATAGAGAAAAAATAGTGATTTTCATATTAGTGTGAAAATAGTGTTATTCGGATTAGTAAAAATGTTGTTTGGATTGTATATGTGGAATAGTCAATTAGTTGTAACCAATAAAGAATAGTATTAACAAGGTGTTGATTAAGAAGAAAGATAGGCAAGTGGGATCGAAAATGAATTGTCACGACGTAGAGATAGCAGAAAGTGGTATCAAATTTGTCATTTCGGAATTGTGTTAGCGGAAATTTAAAAAGGAAATATTTTTTTCTCTCATTTCACATTTCCGAATAGCAGCTATTCCAACATTTACAAAAAATAAAATATTGTTTGGATGCACATTGTTATTTCGAATAGCTTCTATCTAGAAGCCTCTATTCTTGCTATTTTTGTCATCCAAACATAGAAGGATTCAGTTCTCTTTTCCATCCTGTTTCTTTATGATAAATTATTTAATGTATTTTTAAAAATAAAATTTTGGTTCTAGATAGCGACCTCATTAGGATATTATTTTTTGAGAAAAAAAGTTTATATTAGGAACTATGTAACAAGGTCTTTTTAACTTGTGCAAATAGTATGATTCAGGATGAAGATTTGTCACATCATGGCGAGTAGTTAGATCACTTTTTCTTTGAAGATCGACAATGGAAAGCTGTATCTTATATCTAGGAGATTTGAATCATTTCCCAGAAAAAAACAGAGAACATTTTTGTCCAGTTGTTCACAGTTGTTCATACCAATGCCAATGCCGACATTTTTATTAATATCTAAAGTTTAATAGAAATTAATTAATATCTCCTGAGTATTTATAAAAATACTTATACCAGTCATTTTTGGCCGGTACTATATTTATTTAATTACCGGCCATTAAATGACTGGTACTCTTAATTAATATTTTTTTGTTGCTATTTTACACTCTATAAAATATCCATCTCTCTCTTTCCCTCACAATTCACTCAATTCAACCTCGAATTCTCCTCTTCCTTCAGGTATATTTTTGTTTTATTTAATTTAAATTTATTAGTTCATTTAATTATTTTTTTAATATAATTTAATATTAATATTATTATTTAATTATTAAAATTATTAATTTAATTTTTAAAAATATTATTTAATTATTAAAA